>CAAKHD010005072.1:40979-86510 GCA_901007705.1 Fistularia tabacaria | reverse complement strand
GTGTATGTTATATATATATAATAAAAAAATATAAAAATATATATATATATATATATATATATATATATATATATATATATATATATATATATATATATATATGTGTGTGTGTGTGTGTGTTTTAAATTTATATATATGTATATATGTTTTTATGTTTTTAAGGGGTACTTTCAAATGATTCCTCTTCTTTCTCCTTTCCTCCTCCCATTATTAGATCAGAAGTGTAAAAACATTACTTGTTTTGTAAAAATGAAAGGTGACCTTATTACCAAACTTTTCTGCCAAATGCTGTCATGTAGCTTTGCCCCAACCTCCCGTCAGGGCTTTCATATTTTTTTTTGTCAAGGTTGAAGCGGTTTGTCAAGGAGTCTGGAAACATTCTGTGACAAGAATTGGAAGAGGAATTAGGAGAAGTGAAAACATGATGAGAAAGAACCACAGAAGACAGCTGATGCCCTTGCTTCAATGGGTCGACTGGACTTACTAGAAACCCTGTTGGTGTGGTTTTGGGTGTATGTGTGTATGTGTGTATGTGTGTATGTGTGTATGTGTGTATGTGTGTATGTGTGTATGTGTGTATGTGTGTATGTGTGTATGTGTGTATGTGTGTATGTGTGTATGTGTGTATGTGTGTATGTGTGTATGTGTGTATGTGTGTGCGTGCGCATATGCGCTGGTCAAAGAGGGTGTAGATTTTTTTCTCAAATCTATGGTTAAGAGAAAATGATGGCATGGAAATTGTGGGTAGCCAGTGGGTAAAAAAGAGACAAATTAATATCGTGGGAGGATGAGGGAGATAGATGGTGAGGGGAGAGATAGAGGGATGGGGAGACAGTGGAAAAGAAAAGAAGCCTTGGGCCTCTTCACTCATTTACACTTCATTTCCTTTAATGGAGCTCATCCACTGTAAATGAGGCCAAAATTGATCAAAACCTTGTCTGATTCAACTTCTTCTATCAGTCTTTGTGCATTAATGAGCTCTATGCAGCTTTTGGAACATTTACTTTTTTATAATACACCATTATTTGAATTTGTGTGAGTGTGTTTGCATGTGTGATTTACCATTAAGCTACAAAAGCAAAAATAAAGTAATGAATACCATTTACTGTTTATCCAGTGTGGTTTGGCTCCATGGAGAATTAACTTTTGAGACAAATAGCTCTTATCCTGCTGCAACTTCCATTTACAGAGAATGTGTACTTTATATTAGCTAATACGCGAAGCTCCCGGGTTTTGTTTTGACAAGCTAAAGCTCAAGTTTTCAGCAAACCGCCCACTGGACTTTACTCCATTCAAGACCAGGTCAACCTGCTATTTTAAGACACATAGCAACACAACACTGATCCTGCTGACAGGCTCGAAGGCCAAACTATGGGCCAAACTATGGGATTCCAATGGACCTGTTATTATTTCTTAGAAAAACTTTAATATTAGTCTCAACAGTCACATTTTGTAAATTTAATTAGGATCTCCACTGTTCAAGTAATCTTTATTGTGGGTCTGTGAGAGTTCTGCCACATCCTACATCTATTCCTACTGTAGTATTCTAAATATTTAACAGCCTTATAGTCTCAGGAAGGCCGGCGCACTTATGCCTAGTTCAAAGCAAACAGCCAGCAAGGACGTTTCTGTGTGGATTTTTTAGCATTCTCCCCGTCTCCATATGAGTTATTTTTTGTGTCAGGATTAGGTATATCTGGACCTAAAAGCAGACAGGGAAAAACAGGGAATTGGTTTAATGCTGAAGGTTGGCAAGGGGTGGACCAGCCCGGGACTGGGGGGGCAGGAGGCTTAAAGGCTGGGGCTCCGGCAGCAGGGACCACATCGTCTGGAAAGGTGCGCAAAGGATCTTCCCACTGGAGGTCGCTGAAAGTCGTGAAGCTGGCAAGCCGGTCTACCACTGAATGCTGACAATCTTCCAACAAGCACACCTGTCCCTTAACCCTAAATACTGCTACAAAAGAAGGTGTGCCACCATCCGCATTCAGCCCCTGCTAAGGAAAGCACAGGGAAACGCCAGAGTAACAGTCTAACCACCAAACTTTTTCTTCTGTTTTCCTCCCAAAGACAAGAAACATTGTTCACTTTTACAAAGGGCTGTTGGCCAGTTCACATCAGCAACACCAATAAGCTTTGTGAGGGATAAGTGTTGTGGTGAATTAAGTTTTAAGAAACATGGTAAAAACCAATTAGGGTTCAAATCTTCATATCTATTCTTTGTGAACACAAAATGCTTATTAATAAGCATAATGTAAAAAAAAGAACATGTAAGAAAAAAAATGTGATAAGGAAAAATGCTGATACTAAAAATCACATTATAACCACATGATTTTTTTAGAAATGAAAAGTAATCAGATGAAATAGAAAGACACTAAAGAGACGGCATGGAACTCAAGGAAGCTGTTTAGAAAAACACAGACAAGGAGAAAGAAAATGGATGAATGGAAGACAAAAGCATTAACAGAGAGCGATGGAACTAACCATTATTTTATGGTACAGGACAAACATCCTGAGGCTTTAGCATTATGATAATTCTCTGATTGCTGTGATCTTCTTGGTCAAAAATGTTCATGACTTTTAGATGAATGTAAAGAATGGTGGGGTAAACAAAAGACAGTCGTGGAGAATCAGATGAAAGAAGGCAAAAGAGCCTCCTAACAGTCATTCACAAATGTAATGTTACCATAATATTTACAGCTCTTTTGAAAACATACAACACGTATAATAAAATACTGTAATAATAATACTAAAAAACAAAAAAACATTGACAAAGGAAATGCTGGCCCAAAGGTGCTTTTTCCCGTTCTTTCGGCAGTTTGGTTTTAAACACATATATTAGGACCAACAAATCAATTGTTGACATACAGAGTTTGAAAAACG
The DNA here is from genome assembly GCA_901007705.1 of Fistularia tabacaria. NCBI lineage: Eukaryota > Metazoa > Chordata > Actinopteri > Syngnathiformes > Fistulariidae > Fistularia > Fistularia tabacaria. Next base: position 83,630 of record CAAKHD010005072.1, on the reverse strand, counting down.
AAAAAAAAAAGAAATTGAATATAAGTGGTGAACATGTTGATAAAATAAGAGTCTGGAGCACAGGCAAATAAAAAAGAAAAAAGAAAATTCTAAGGTTGATGCAGAAAATCTACATCTTGGCATTTCTTTGAAACACTAAATAATGTCCCAAGAACATTTGCTTTTTACGTCAGCAACGACCTGTTGCTGAAGTATACAGTCTGCCAGCCTGACCACAAGATGATAGCAAAAACTGCATCCCAAAGTCAATAGTGTCTTTCAATAACAGAAAAGGGGATTGAGGTTTAGACATCATTTCATTGTAGTGTTTGTCGGACAGCTCTGTCTTTAAAGTGAAGCAAGATTACTCTCTGCCACCAGCATTTAAAAGACCGACTTGGGGAGATGTGCTTGAGTTCCGAACACAGAAATAACAGCAGCATGTAAGACTTTACAATATCCCAACAAAATTAAAATCTCTTGTTGGAGAGCACTGGCTGCCCTGCTTATTAATCGCCAAGAACAGATTCCTCCATTGGTTTATTTTGCGACACAACTCCAGGAATTGACAAGCATTTCATTTCTCCGTTAAGCATCTTCCACTGTTACATTGCAGCCCTAACTTCGCTCCTGAGATCACCACTTGCGCTACTCCCTGCTGGACTTGTCTTCCTGCTTCCACTCCATCCTGCTGCCTCATATGGGCACCAACTGTGTCCAAATCCTTCCGAGCAGATCATAATCATGCAAATCTTGAGTTAACTGTAAGCTTACGTAGGTGTTTCCTGAAGCAAAGTGTATCTTCACTTAATCATTTCCGTCCCTTGAATAGAAAGCACTTGTTTCTGGAATTCTTGTTCATGAATAAAAAATTCAGGAGAACTGCTTACAAGGGTAGGGTGAAAAAGGAAAGGTGTCACGCGCACGTGCACACACACACACTAACTACTTCACAAGCTCATAAGACCATTGATTTTTTGTGCGTTGAAAACAACAGGCACGGACACGTGTCACAAGGCTTGCTTTGACAGAGGGGGAAAGAGTTGTGTTCTGATATTGTTCTTTTCTCAGTCCTCTCTTGGTTTTGTGGTGTTTGGCAAGAAAATCTTCATGTGAGTGCTGTCCACAGGGTTTGGTGCTGTGCAGTATCTTCCAAGGTGGCAGGGCTGATGTTGACTGACTTAATTTTGCTTACAGGTGTCTTAATAACGAAGCTGAGGTCAGCCAGTTGGTATTTAGCCAGATGCCAGTTCCGAATAAAGGATGTCTTTGGAATTCTTTCATCATTCATCCTCTGGACATGTTAAGGCCAATGCAGAAAGTACTGCTTCTGGAGAGTGTACATGCTTGGAAGCTTTCCTATTTCTAGAGCTACTGCCTGTGATATTCTGTCCTTCAAAGTGGTACCCATTATGTACCAAGGACAGCACAGATGGCAGCTGTCGAGCCTACACCTCTGCTGTGCATTTACAGTCCAAGCTTCACACATCAGGTGTGAGCTGATGACACTTTACAGTTGTATCTTTTTATAGACTGAGAGTTTATTGTCATCTGTACGCTGGTAAAAAAGCTTTGCAAAGGTGGAATCTTTCTTTCCAAGTCAGTTTTTGAGTTTGGTGTCAGGTGATACGAGGTGAAACTACTCACAGCCTCCAATATGAAGTTGTTGGAGATTGATGGGAGTCCATATGCTGTCTCATAGTCAGTCTAGAAATCCTGGCATCCATGGGTGAACTGGTCCATGAGGATTTGCAGGTGTTCATCTGAGTATGCCGCTACTGCTGCATCGTCAGCAAACAACAAGTCCCAGATTATGTCCGATCCCACCTTTATTTTGGCTTTTGGTCAAGCAGGGTTAAATTGTTTCCGGTTTGTCCTTGATTGTAGGTAGACGCCCTCAATCAATGTACCGAAAGCATGATGTAAAGGAGGGAATGGAATATCCCAAACAGTGTGGGGGCAAACACACAGCCCAGCTTTACACCACAGCAGATTTTGAACGGGACTGATTGTAGATAGTGTCCTACAGTGCACAAAGGAATGCCACAGCTTACTAGATATGCAGATATATGGAGGGGGCTATTTGTGGCTTGCCTCTGTGGGTGTTCTTTGGCCACAGTTTGAATCCCCGGAATACAAGAGCAAGATCTGTATCACAATCTGCAATGTGATAACTGCAGGATGAAGGATACTACTGAGGTTGTTGCGACTTTTTAACCAGACCCGCATTCGGGTCTGGTTCGACCTGTATCCCGCATCCCGCATCACAACCATATGGAGCACAAGTGACAGAATGGAGTGCCTCAAACTAGAAACCTGATATTCAGATTATTAAAGACGCCAGTTGTATTCATCAGAAATGTGATAGTCCTATGTTAACTTCATTTGACATGTCACCACTGAACAGTCATCTGGGTCTTAGTAAATTGGTCAATAAAAGCACGGATCATTTTTTATTTTTTGTTCACCAATCTAGTCACTATACATGCAGTATCTAAACAGACCTGTGACTCTAACTATATAGCAGGTAAATGAGGATAAAAAAGTAAGTGTCTGCAGGAGGTGAATCTCACCACTGAGCCTTGTTTTGTTTATCTCCTCACAGTATTTAATTTTGAATGTTGCCACCTCCTGAAATCTTTGTTATTTAGCATGTAATTACAACTTTGGAATTGATGCATAGAGTGATATAAAAATAATCAGAGACCCAATCAAAACTTTTTGACAATGAGTATGAAGAAATATTTACTTGATCATCTGGTGTATCTCAGTCATTTGTTTCAATAAGATCACAACTATATCAAAGACGACAGCTCTTAAAGTATCTCCTTACCTCTTTTACAGTTCACAACATCAAAAACAAATAAATACACCATCACAGAAAATACACAAAACATACTTTTGTTACATTATGTTGGATGGAGATTCCGTTGATTCTCTCTCTTCAGTCATAGTCACAAAACAATGCTTACTTTGAAGGCAGACCACTCAAATTAGATTTCACTGAAAAATCTTTGAAGATTATTTGATTATATTAAACACAGTTATATTACATGTTGCGTATTATATCTATGACATAAAGTGAGCCAGAGTCTTGGACACCCACATAAAACGGCACTGTACTTAGCTAGCCATGCTTAATTTCAAAGAAGACAGTTCCCTCAGGCCTGGACCAGACCTCAAAGGGTCAGACATGTATCTAAAATTTCTCATATTGTGAATGTATTGTATTGGTTCTCCACTACACCCGACGCCTACGTTCTTGTTCCTATGCACCCGGTTGCCTACCAGTTTTTCATCACCCATCCAGTGTTTCTATTTTCACAACTTCCCTCACAACTGCAGGAAGTGTGGTCCAATTTAAAAAAAGAAAAAAAATATATCAACAAGTATCTCAGCTCAAACTTAGACATTTGAATTAATTGAAACAGCAGTTTTTTGCAATAATTACACACATATTATTTGGTGGTGTCGAGATTCAATAAGGATGCAAAAATTGCCACAGAGACACAAACTGAACCTTCTGCTATTCTACAACTTGGGAAAAGTCTGTACGTCAAAGAGGTCAGTCCAAGGACTTTGAAGGCCCGAGTGAAAAGAACAGCAGATCAGTGGCCAGATATTCCTGGACTTACCATACCACGATAATTTTATTTGCCCTGCAAACCGGTAACGGTCCATTGACGGACCCACATGCAGACACAAGACTCCGAACCAAAACAGATATGGGTTAACAACTAGTTTTACTCAGAAAGCGAAGGCAGGGGAAAAACAGTTACAGAGGGGCCAGGTAGGTCCTCGCATTCAAACTCATCCAAAGGATGAGTCTGAAATCGCTGGCATACACTGCCAGGAGGGAGGGAAGGGTACTGACGGGGAGAGTGGCAGCCAGGGTGCGCTAGTTTACACCACTAGAAGAGGGGTACTTTTGGGGAGCGGTGACCAAGCAGGATGCACTGGTTTACACCGCTAGGAGAGTTGGATGAGGGATGCTGCAGAGAGCTCAGGAGTCCATGTAGACCGAAGGTGCAGCGGGGAGAACAACGGAGTAAATGCGAATGCACAGAAAAGGGAGCAAGTACGATGGCACAGGAAACACAAAACAGAGCAAACACAAATGTATGTGCAACCAAGGAAACCAGAGGTACAAAATGCTTCACAAGGCTCAAAATATAATCACAAAATCAAAACGAACAAATAACTGGATAAACCAAACCAATTGATTCATGATAAATGGAGAACAGACAAAACATATTCGGATATTCAGAGAAAGAAAAAAAATGCAATCAAGAAAAATGTTTTACATTGAGGTCCAACCGAAAATACCCCTTCAAAATTTTAGCCAGGGCTTTGGATAAGACAGTGTAACTCAATTATGAAACAAAGCATATAACACATTAGGTCACAAATATTGCTGGAGGAAGCCTTTGAAGAACTGTACTCTAAAGAACTTGAAGAACTCTAAAGTCTTAAACACAAACTCTAGAAGCACTTGTTGTGTTTTCTATGTGTTCCCGCTCATTTTCTATTTCCCAGCCACTTTAATTACTCAGTACTGAATCTATTTGGTTTATCAGCATGACTCCCAAGAAAGATAAGGAGGATTTGGTGCAAAAATGAATCAATAATAATAGAATAACTTAAACGAATAATACATATTTACTGATGCCTCCCCTCGAGCCAACACCTTATCGTGGTGGAGGGGTTTCTGCATCCCAGTGATCCAAGGAGCTTCACTGGGGCCTTGATGCCCCCAATAGGGTCACCCAAAGCTAACAGGTCCCAGTTGAGGGACCTGACACAGTGTGACTCAGAAGACCAATATGACAAAGAAGACAATATGGATCTGGTTTTCCCTTTCCTTGGACAACCAGGGCCCCTCCCTGGAACCAGGTCGTGGGACAGGGCTCAGTGATGAGTGCCTGGTGGCCGGGCCTGCACCCATGGGGATCGGCTAGGCTTTTGTCCTCCCTCCCTTGGGCTCATCACCCATAGTGAGGCTAAGGGGGTTGTATGCGATATGAGCCGGGTAGTGGTCGGGCTGGGGGACCTTGGTGGTCCAAGCTGTAGAAACTGGCTCAAGGAACGTGGAATGTTAGCTCTGTAGTGGGGAAGGAGCCTGAGCTAGTGCATGAGTTTCTGGGTATATATAGTCGGACTCACCTCGACCCAAAGCTTGAGCTCTGAAACCAGGCCTCTTGAGAAGGGTTAGACTCCTTTCTACTCTGGAGTTTACCCCAGTGAGAGGCTCTGGGGAGGAATAGGCATATTACTTGCCCGCTGTGGCACCTGTATGGGTTAAACCCGATGGATTACCCTAACCCTAACCCCTAACCCCTAACCCTAACCCTAACCCTAACCCTAACCCTAACCCTAACCCTAACCCTAACCCTAACCCTAACCTTAACCCCTAACCCCTAACCCCTAACCCTAACCCAAACCCCTAACCCTAACCCTAACCCCTAACCCTAACCCTAACCCGCCTTTGGGTTGGGGGACGGGCTCTAACTGTTGTGTGTGCCATTGCACTGTACAGCATTTCAGACTACCCACACATTTTGGGGTTCCTGGAGGTGCTGCTCGAGAGCACTCTTGTTGGAGACTCTTGTTTTACTGGGGGACTTCAATGCTCAACTGGGCAGTGACAGCGCAAACCTGGAAAGGTGTGATTGTGAAGAATAGTCTCCCCAACCTGAGCCCAAGCAGTGTTTTGCCACTGGACTCTGTGCTAGTAATGGACTGTCCATAACCAACACCATACTCAGACATAAAGTTGTACACATGTGCACCCGACACCAACACACCTTAGGCCACAGTTCGATGATTTGTGGTCTTTGTGGTTGTGTCACCGGATTTGAGACCATATAATCTGAACACTTGGGGTAAGAGAGGGGCAGAGGTGCAAACTGATCACCACCTGGTTGGGAGGGTCTGTTTGGTATGTCTGGTAGAGTCCCTCTCAAAAGGAGTTTCAACTCCATACTCCAGCAGAGCTTCAACTACGTCCCGGGGGAAGTGTTGGACATTGAGATGGTCAGAGTAGATGGGAAGTTGGATGAAGCCAAATACTGGGAAATCATGGAAGAAAACCAATTGGAGGCTGCAAGAGACTTGACACAGGGGTGGAGGTTCACCTTCCAGCAGGACAACAGCCCTCAACATAAAGCCAGGGCTACAATGGAATGGTTTGAATCAAAACATATTCATTCATATGTGTGTGTGTGTGTGTGTGTGTGTGTGTGTGTGTGTGTGTGTGTGTTTCTGTGCTACTCCTACTTATACCTCTATTACTACTACCATAACTGCCTTCTGCTAATACTACCCTTCCTTACAGCTGTTTCCTTCAGGTGTTACCACAGCAAATCAGCTGCCTCCATCCAACCCTATCATCTGCATCCTCTTGTCCCACACCAACTAACATCACGTCCCATTTCACGGCATCCATACATCCATATATCTACTCTTTGGTCTCCCTCCTGGCCTACATGGTATGTCCAATCTCAGCATCCCTCTGCTCAACTATTCACTGTCCCTCATCTGTATATGCCAGACGCATCTCAGTATTGTCTCTCTGACTTTTTCTTAAAATATATGGCATGTGTTGTACCTCTGATGGCACTCATTTCGGATTCTATCCTCGTTGTCATTCCCGAAGAGCATCTCGTCATCTTCATCTCTACCACCAGGTTTGCCAGAGGTCTTTTCTTCAGTGCCACTGTTTCTAAACACATTGGTTGGTTTCACCATCATCTTGCAAACATTTACTTTCATACTTTATTATTTTTCCTTCTGGGTAATCCAGGGGTGGGCAAAAGTTTTGAATTTGAAAGAGGGGTACAGATAGAAAGAGTGTTTCTGTGTAAACTAATATAAATGACATTTATAGAATAGCAGTACATGTACAAAGACATTACATGAAAGGCTTTGACCCTTTCAGCAAAGCATGAATATTCAAGACTCTACAGACAAATTGCTTTCCAAATGCATTGATTTAATAACACAGTAGAGAAATTCACATTCAGTTTTAGTGGTAACAGTGTTGATGATCTCCCATTTTTGCCAGTGCATCAAAGTCTGCAGTTATTTTTGTTGTGGTAATTTACAGGATAGATCCAAAGGTGTTGGTCAGTTAACTTGGATCTGTGACAGATTGTTGGTGTTAGTGATGCTGAATGTTTTCCTTTCATATGTAGGTGGAGCCAAACAACATCAGCATCTTCTGTGTCATTTGAATGTCAGTGTATAACTTGCCTTGGTGGTCTCGGTTCTATGTGCTTTTTCATGTGGTTCAACCTTGTCAGCTGATTTGGTCCACCTGGATGCACAGCTGCTGCCCATGGCAAGCAATCAGTGTGGACTTAAAAGCTTTGCTTGCTCTCTCTTCTTAGTTTGTCTTCTTTCAATTTTGCAGTGGAGAGGTTATCTTGTTTGCAATGGGAAAGTCCCGGAACTGACCCTGTTTGCCTCAGTGGACTCTAACCGGGCTTCAGGAGCCTCCATGCTTTCTTGCCTGTTTCTGATTCACCTTCCTCATTTAAGTGTTGCTATTACAAATTGTTCACTTGTTGGCAGAGCCTCAGTAAAGTCTGTGAACTTTTGTATCTGTAGCTGTGGATTTTAGATGTCGCGATTTGGTCAAAATCCCACCTGTTCCATAGGTAGGTTGTATTGCAGTTTGTAGGCAATTTTTTTTTTTTTCTGTAAATTTGCCCTCAAACTCTGAGCCGTGGCCCCCCTTTCTTGAGGTGAGTGCTCTCAAACATAGATAGTATAATTCTTGGCAAAGTGACAGCTGATATTGCATACTTTGAAAACCCCAACCGTATCTTGGCATATCAGGCAGAGTCGCAGAGTTTTTTTGTTTTACTCCTTATCCTAAAGGGATTCTAGGGCAAAGTGGATTTCAGGGAAAAGTCAAATACATTAGGTTCAGTAAGAGCAAAATTTAATTTACTGGGCCATTAAGCCCACTGGGCTAAATGGCGTACATGTCATAGTTTGCCCACACCTATGATAATCCCTTCAGGGGTTGCCACAGCAAATCAACTTTCTCCACCTAACTCAATTCTCTGTATTTCATTATCTCGCATGCAAAAACTGTCCTCTTTCATTACAGCCATAGCTCTTCTCTTTGTTATTCCTCTGGGCTTCCTCCCTGGAAGTTCCAACCCCAGCATCCTTGTACCAATATATTCACTATCCATCCTCTGCACATGGCCGAACCATCTCAGTTGGTCTCTCTGACCTCATCGCCAAAACATCTAACATGTGTTGTCGCTCTGATGGACTCATTCCTCATCCTGTCCATCCTTGTCACTCACAAGATAACATCTTCATCTCTGCTACCTCCAGCTCTGTTTTCTTCAATGCCACTGTCTCTAAACCATACAACATGGCTGGTCTCACCACTGAGACCTCTCCTTTTTATTGTGGCTGATCCTGTTTTAGCACACATTACCCCTGACACTTTTCTCCATCTTTTCTGACTACCTTGAATGCGTTTCCTCACCTGTTTTCCAAACATCATATTGCACTGACTGTTGACCCTAAGTGCTTAAAGTCATCCACCTTCTTTATCACCACACACTGTAGCCTCACTTTTCCACTTTGATCCCTCTCACACACATATTCTATATTGCTGCGGCTAACCTTCATTCCTCTCCTTTCAAGGGCATACCACCACCTCTGAAGATTTTCCTCCACCTGTTCCCTGCTCTTACAACAGATCACCTACAAACATTATGATCCGTGGAGATTTCTGTCCAACCTTATCTGTCAGCGTGTCCATCACCGCTCCAAACAAGAATACCCCTAATGTAGGCCCACCTCCACCTTGCACTTCTGTCACACCTTTCAATGGTGAGGTCTGACATCTCACATACATGTCCTGCACCAGTCCAACATAGTTCTCTACCACTCCAGACTTCCTCGGGACCCTGTAGTATTCTTTCTCCAGGTGTAAAAAGGCACAATGGAGCTCCCTCTGACCATCTTTGTAGCTCACAAATGCTGACTTCAGCTCTCATTCTACTTTCCACTACTCTTTCCCGTAACTTAAGTTAATGGCAAATCGGAGTTACCGCAATTGTGCACATCTCCCTTATTCTTAAAAAAAACAGTACCAGCACACTTCTGTGCACACAACCCATTCTTCAGCTATCCTCACTCTCAGATATCCTGTTCAACAATCCAATCAAAAACTCTAATATGGCCTCTCCTGTAGAGTTCCATACCTTACATACCTTCCATACAATGTCAGCAGCCTCTCACTCTGTCTGTTCAATGTCCCATGCTTCAGTGCTGCACCATCACAATCCACTGCAATGATTCAGAAAAAATAGTCCTGTTTGAGAGCAGGGTAATCAAATGATGTTAGATAAGATGTGGACACACAAACGTCCAATCAATAACAGCAGACACATCTCTGCAGGACAGTCGGGTCTTAGGGACGTTCGTGTTTGACACAAGCTGCAACAGGAAGCGGAGCACAAAGTAATTATTTAATTATTGTTAAAAGAAACAAAAAGGAGAATTATGAGGCTTTTTAGTAATCAAATGTGCTTATATGTCCGTGTGTGTGTGCTTCCCCTGCCCACACTTCATAAGAAATACTCAGGTCCAGGATTGGACTCTTCCAACAACTGAAGACCCACAAGGACCAAGAAGGAAAGTTCTACTCGGCTCTGACTGACCGCCAATGATGATGATGATATGTGTGTGTGTGTGTGTGTGTGTGTGTGTGTGCATGTGTGTTTTTTAATGTTTTGCAGGCACCTGGTAAAGGTATGCTTTACTACATGTAAAAGTCGTATATGATGCTGGGGAAAAGCATACACTGAAACTTCAAATGAATTTTTTGGGGTCCTTTTTCCCAAAATATTAAAAAATTAAACACTAATGACAATTTACAAGATATGTACAAACTCCAGTGTGGAGGAACAAGGAAATACAGAAACAAGGAACAAATAGTGGGGCACCTAGTACACGGACGCTTAGCTTTGTCGGCATCAGCAATCCTATCCTAATTGAATAAACAGAAAGCAGCTTTTTAGGGTAAACAACATCACATTTTACCACAAAGTGTTCATATTTTATCAATAAGTCCCCTTACAAGGTTATTTAACTGTTTCACCATCTCTGTCTGTGGCTATCATCCGAGGAGGGCTTGTCTAAACTTCCTGACCTTTCACTGCTCCCGAAATACCATAACTGCACGATCACATCATTGCTCAATGCTGTCCAACATTAAATATGTAGTAGGCGCAACAAACAGGGATTCAAAGACTGTTCAGTGGGCTTCTTGTTGATTTAATTTTTACCATTTACCACCTGGTTACATATATATCAGGTAAAAAATCATCAATGAATTGCTTGATAAAGTTAAAATAAATTGGTTAAGAATTTTCCCTGAACTTTTTTTTCAAAACTCATGTGAAAAACAAACAAAAACACAACCAGGATCTTAGTGATTACGTGAAGTCAAAACAGTTATTTAGATTATCTGATATATGAAATGTAATCAATATCTGCAAAAATAGAAAAAAAAGTTAAAAAATTAAGAAACAAGTCAGGAAATAAGTTCAGTATTATGTGAATAGTTATGTTTGTGATCTGAAAGTTTGCAGTACACTTTCTCTTTTAGATGAAGGAAAGCATAATAATGTATGGTGCAGCTATAGCCTAAGATTATTTGTCAAATTTTATTTAAAAAAAAACAAAAAATGAACAATGAAAAAAACAAAAAAAAAAACGTCCACACACAGAAATTCATCATGTCCACGCAGTGCTTCCACTCAATGGGCTGCTTGCTTATCTCAGTTTACGTGTGCGTGTTGGTGTATCACACTTTGGGCATGATGACTGGTGAAGCTACTCAACTCTGAGGTTAAATAATTTAATCTTTACAAACACACAGACACACACAGATACACACACACACACATACACACACACACACACACACATGCGGGAACATGCAGCTGCATTAACAGTAATTAGCAGTTGAAGTGCCATAACATAGCTGCCATGCAGTGTGTTAGTGTTGGTGTTTGCATTTGGATTTGTTTGCATGCTGATAGGCACCTTCCTTCCCATCACACAGTAGACTTGGGATGGGGGCTCCAAAAGCTCATCCATGCCTTCATTGAGTGAGACAAAATATTTTTTGGGTGCTAATATAGGTGTGTATGTGTGTGTGTGCATGAACATGATTTATGGGGAATATGAGTAACATTTAGAGAGAAAAAGACACAGGAAATACCAATTTAACAAGAGTAAGCATGGAAAGACAGAGCAACAAAAGGGGCAAGTGATGGATATAGAAAGAGGATTGGGTTGGGGTACAGTGAAGGCAGTGTTTGTGGGGGGGTGGAAACACAGAGTAGGTAAGGCATGAGAGTCAGAGAGATAGAGATAAAGGATGGAAGCTTTTGCAATCTTGCCCATGACTAAGATCAATGTAACCTTTCTGCTTCCTGTGATTCACAATTGAAATTGTGTGTGTGTGTGTGTGTGTGTGTGTGTGTGTGTGTGTGTTTGTGTCTGTGTGTGTGAGAGAAAGAGCAAAAAGGTGAAAGAGGGTGAGAGGGAGAGAAAGGGAGAGTGGGAGAGAGAGGGAGATTAAAGCACACATTATCCAGGAATGTCATACTATTTACACGTGACTGTCCACTCGTGTTTTCGTGTATGTGCTCGTGTCTGTGCTTGAGTGTGTGGATAAGTGTGTGTGTGTGTATGTGTGGGTGTGATGGAGCAGTAGGTAACGGAAGTTTAAGTGGAACAGCTCACTGGCCAGGGGCCAATGGTCATCACACATTGATCTGGCGGTACAGCAAGAGTGCTTGGAGGTGTGCCTGTGTTCATGTGTGTTTCTGCGTGTCTGCGTGTCTCGATGACATTCAGAAGTGACTGGGAGTCAATGTCAAAGGATCAAAGTGCCATGTTTTAGAATGTGTCAAAGGGTTCTGTGTGATAATCACATTCTGATGCTGTTGTTGCGTTCAAATTTGAAATCCATATCAACTATGAGCATAGTTCTAATAAGTAAGTAAGTAAGTATTTGTAAGCAAGTATCATAAAAAAAAATAAAAAAAATAATGACTGACCAGAGGAACATCCTCTGTCCTTAGTGTCCATCAAGCACTTTGGCTTTAACACACTTTCATCCAAAAGTCTGATCTCCAAATTCCTGCTTAAGGATCACACTTGCACTTTAATACATCAACTGGATTTCTGTGAGTCTTTTGAAATGAATTATTGGTTCCTGATGTAACGAATAATGGTTTAGTGACATTATGGCACTTGTTAATTATCCACGTCATGGTTAATCCTTGCCAAATCTTGTTTGTGCAACTGGGCCTAGTTTTACATTTATTTTTTGAAAACATTCTACCTGTCATCCAAGAGGCTTCTTCAATTCTCATAGACCTTGGGGAGTTTCCAGCCACTTGGTTGAATGGGGTTGTTATGTTTATGTGTATGACATTACCTGTGTGTTCTTTGGGAAACAAAGGTACAAATTCCAGGGACTTACTCGAGCTTGAGTCTAAATCAGTAAGTGTAAGGCTAGTGTAGTTGTCAGGCCTAGTTTGGGTTATTGATCTCCCTTGGATGGTTTGCAGGGCACAGACAGACCTGGTATATATTCCTATGGTAAAATCCCGATCTATATTAAGATATTGTCTTAACACTACCATATATGTGGGCGAAAAGTTACGGCGAAGAAACCCTCCTCTGGTCTGTGATGGTCTCCAGTTTGACAAAGACAGCTTCTCTGACCCCTCTCTCAAACCATCAGACTTCTGTATCCAGAATGAGGACATTTCTGTATTCAAAGGAGGGGCCCTTGTCCTTCAGTTGTATATGGATCACAGAGTCCTTTCCTCATAGCTCACCAGTGTTGGGGTGTCCGTTTGTGGTACAGGTACAGTATATTCAGGGAACTCCCCAAGGTCTATAAAGAACTAAAGAAAACGCTCAAGATGAGGGATAAAACGTCTTCAAGTCCAGTTGCTATGGCAAGATTTGACAACGACAACATTTTAATTTATTTTTTTCCAGTCAAAACCTGCTTTTTCAAACCAATGTTTTCTTTCCAAGAGTGGTGTCACATTATAGAGGTTCATTGCACAAGTATTTGTATGTAAAGCCACGTTTTAAAATGTAATGTTGGTAAACCATATCATGAGCTCTGAGGCACATGTCGATGCCCAGCAGGATGACATGTACCGATGGTGAACCTACAAACATAACCGTGTGAGTCATAAAGAGAGTAGCAGATGCAGAGCATGAAAACGCAAAGCATCTTAATCTCTCCTCATTACCATCATTTTGTTGAAGAAAAAAAATGCATTAAGCTAAAATTATAACATTATGACAGGGCTCTGTGTCATGGGCTATGTTTCCATTTCAGTTTAAACACTCCCAAAAAAAACTCCAGGATACAGATGATGAACTTGTGAAATCATAAAATAGTACAACAAAATGTCTGCATTTTTAAACTAACAAAACATCACAACACTATCGTATTTATAGCATACCTTAACTATCCGAACAGCGCAGCCAATACGGTGGAACGCGTTCCAGCAACAGCAAAATATATAGCTAACTTAAATTTGCAACATCACAGCAGTTTTAATAGTCACACAAACTTAAATTGCTTTCTATCTTTGTTATTGAATAAATAATGCTCACAGACGTTACCTTAGCAAAGAGGGGGAGACAATTATCTACCAACTGCAGGGCTGTTGACCGTTACTGTTCTCACACTACTGTAACTGATGGCAGTAAATTGAATTAATCTCCTGTCTCCCAGCATTCGAAACTTCCATGTTGCTATGGTAACACATAAACATCACATGGAACTGTGTTCAAACAAACATTTTGTAGGGGCATAACACTCTGTGTGTGGAAGGGGTGCAAAGATACCAGACCGTATATTCAACGTAATAATTTATTTATTTAATATTTTGGATATATAATTTGAATATGGATGTTGTGGTTTCCTCTTCAGTTACATTATTACTGTTTAGTTGTAACTGCATACACCATCACTGGACAGTAATAATTTTATTTCATGCCGGCTTTCCACAGGATCCATCTTTGGTTTTGTTCTGTCTTCGCCCTGAGAGTTTGCCGTACTTGGGTGGGGGGTGGGGGAGATTGGTGAGAGAGTTCTTTATCTGCCGACGATCTTTATGGAGATGCAGATTTTCTTTTCCAGCTGGACTTTGTGCCTGCCCACACTGCCAAAGGTAGCAAAAGCTGGTTCAAAGACCATGGTGTTATTGTGCTTGATTGACCAGCAAATCTGGCATGACCCTTAACTCCAAGAGAAACCATGAGGTATTATCAAGAGAAAACTACCCTGAAGGCCACTATCAAAGCAGCATGGCTTCCATTACAACTGAGCAGTGCCAAAGGCTAATCATATTGATTACCACATGGATGAAGAATTCATGCAAAAGGGGGCCCAACCAAGTATTGAGTGCATAGAAGTGAACATACTTTCGGAAGCCTGATATTTGTGTTGAAAATATCCTTTAGCGCTCCTTTGTGATATTCTGATTTTCTGAAACACTGAATTTTAGTTTTCATTATCTGAAAGCCAACAGCATCAAAATTTCAAGAGATAAATGCTTGAAATATTTCAATCTACGTAAATGAATATAATATAATAGCAACATTTCGGTAAAATTACTACTACTACTACTCGTACTTCTGTCACTACTACTATTGCCAGTAATGATTATGATAAAATGTTCATTAAAAAGCGGAGAATTAGAGGAGTTTCTTATACCCCTGGGATTTGTTAAGTTTTCAAGATATGTATAAGAAAGAGAGATAAAGAAAGAGAGAGAGAGAGCGGGTGGGGAGGGAGCAAATGATATATTCTTTGACCAGATCACTGTACTGTTTCTGCAGGATGGTTCCGTTTATATAATTCTGTCATTCGTTCATTCATTCATTCATTCATTCATTCATTCATTCATTATCTAGACAGTGGAACCTTCATTCACGAATGCACCAACTTACTAATTTTCCGAGATCCGAGCCATTGCTCAGTCGCTTTTCAGCTTTATGACACGAGCCTTGTTCATGAAGAGATGGAGAAGTTGTTGGTGAGATATTGTGACCGAAAGCGTCAACAGTTTAAAGGCACTAGACATTTACAAGAATTTTGTGTTGCGGACGGTGAGAGTGTGAACAAATGAGACACTCAAGAGGGATGATTTGATTATATGATAAAGAGGACCAACATTCACTCCATCTTTAAATTCAGTTCAGTAATAAAGTATTGCACAGTATGCAAATTAAATTTAGGAATGTGTTGTAGCATTATGTTTGTTGAGAGTAACTTAAGTTGAGGGAAATGAAAAACACCCCCAACCTCATCCACCCATATCCTCCGCAGCCAAAACATCTTTGTCTGATCATCAAAGTAAATAAACTAAATAAAACCAGTTAATTTCTTTAAATTCTCTTTCATATTGTATTATTATATTTTTACATATTTTTGTAATTCATAAAGAACATTTATCTGATTTAAATATATGAAACAAAACCTGGGGGCTTTAACAGATTAATAATGTCTCTATTGAGATAAGATAAGATAAGATAAGATAAGATAAGATAAGATAAGATAAGATAAGATAATACTATATTGATCCCCATAGGAGAAATTATCTTGTCACCACCAAGTTGTATGCAACAATAACAATAACAATAACAATAACAATAACAATAACAATAACAATAACAATAACAATAACAATAACAATAACAATAAATATGAGTACATATAAATAAGAGAGACTATTAAAAGACAAAAAGTCAAAAAGCCCCCCCCCTAAAAAAAAAAAATAAAAATAAATAAATAAAATTATTTCCAAGGGGGTAATTTAATTTGATATACAGGCAAATGCAGTTACAAGCTTGGTCACAGAACAAATTAAACCAAGTAAAGGTATAATTGTACTGCTTATCCTGGGGTGAGGGAGGAGGTTGAAGGTTAAGGTTGCACTCTGTCTTTCAATTTGCACATCCTGCTCTTACTGTTTACATTTCTGTGCACTGTTTACATTTCCATACATTTCCCTCTGGATGTAACAGTATGTCTATAATTTATTTTTTATTTATTACTGCCTATCTGGCTCCACTGTGTATGGCAAATAAGAATTTCATTGTACAGGGAAACAAGTTTTCAGATTGTGCATGTGACAATTAACTTTTGAGTCTTGAGTCTTGAACTGTCATCTGGAAACGGGCAAGACCTGTCTCCAGTTGACCAAGGGCAACAAAAACCGACATGCGACTATTGACTCTCTCATCCACACGGCACAAATCTTGGGTCTCCAATGATCTGCTGCATGTTTTGGACGGTGGGAAGAAACCGGAGAACCGAGGAGGAAACCCACAAGACACAGAGAGAACATGCAAACCCTGATATGATTGCATGCTAAAATCATTCATATTCCCTTACAGGTAAATATGATTAACAATCTATTATCTGAGAAAGTCAAAGATCACCAAAGCAAACACATTTGAATAGAAGAATCTATTCTACATTTGAAAAGAAGCCACATTGTTACTTGAAGGAACACAACATTGTTTTTCTTTTTAATATATCTCATCAATATTTTTTTTTCTTTGAGAGGAATGTCTCAAATCTGGAATCAGAGTTTTTTTTTCAAAATTTTGGTGCCAAATTGAAAATCTTCATGCTAGTATTTTAATTGATTTATATCATTTATATAATTAAGGCCAAGTTCTTAAGATGTAAAATAATTTAAAAAAAACAGTAATAATCTCGAACTCATTTCATTTGTTCTTTTAATTTTTTTAAACAATGAGTTTCATTTATTTTTTCAATAAAAATGACATTTATCCCAAAACTTGGTTATATTTTGTCTCTCAAATGTGCAAAAGTGCTTTCTAAATGAGTGAGCTATTTTGATGTCATAAATTAGAGACTTTGTTGCTCCTGCTGTATCGCCCCAAAAAATGATTTCCTGTCTCAATATCTGTCTACATCCTAAATATGGTCAGAACTGCCTCTCGTGACTCAAACCTTCCCACATTCCGCATCAGCCTCCCCCCTCCTCTTGTCACTTTGCCCTCCATTAAATAAAAGTCCTCCTCCATACTGCCTCTGATCAGACAGTGTGACTGAGGAGCCTTTTAATAAATCAGGGGAATCATTATCACTCCCATGAGGTATGAAGCTGGGGCAATGCAGACTTTACAGTGAAGGTCAATGTGGCGTGGATATCATAGGAAATCACCTGAATTATCAGGGAGAGAATGACAGGACGATCATATGTGACAAAGCGCACAGAGTTTTAAGTTCAAACTTTAATATTAAATACAAATCAGCAACAAATCCAACAATGTATGCATAGAGTTTAACACTTCAAAACAGACTTTTTACAATTAAGCCTTTCATAAGTTAAACAAATCAGAAGCACATAAACGTAGGATAAGCTCAGACATGCATTGATTGTCTTTCAATCACCCACTTGATCTTTCAAGTGTGAAGAAAAAATGATGGCAGCAAAATATTTAGAAATTAGCCAAAACTCAACCCAAATTATATCATAATTTTCTTGAAAATCATTAGGATGCATTACATCTAGAAGAAAATAAATACATTATTTGTTAGTTCTTAATCTATATCATAGACAGTAACACCAAGTCCTCAGGACATGTGATGGAGGTAGGTCTTTTCATTATTGCTGATCAGGTACTTCCTGAAACTACTGACAAGGAGCAGATTTGAGGGGCATGGCTTCGTTGGTTGCAATAAGAGAGAAAAATAAAACAGAAATGTCATATGATAGTGTGTTGTGGGATACTCTTTAAAAAGAGTAAACATTTATGATATAAATTCATAAATAATTGAAAAAAAACATAAAAGGATTCAAGGATTCAAGGAACTTTTATTGTCATACCAGCATACCTTACAGTATGTGGTATGAACTTAGTACCCAAGTCCGGTTTCAAGCCATAAAAATCAAATAAATAAGAACAAAGAAACAAAGAAAAACAAGAGCAAAAGTAAACATCACAGATCAAGATCACAGAATGATTTCAGGAAGAAATTTGCGCTGTTGGCACCAAAATTGCATGTAAGAGCAAGGAGGTAGTTGTTTTGTTATTTGCACCCGTGAGAATAAAATTTGAAAATTGCACCTTATATGAATAATTTCACCTTAAACATTATCTTAAAGTGTTGGGGTAGAGCAGGTTGATTGGGACAGAGACAGTGTGAGAGACTGTGTGAGGGAATGTGTGTTTGGGGGGGTTAGAGTCTGTGCGTGTGTGAGAGAGAGTGTGCGTGTGTCAGAGAGGGAGGGAGAGAGTCTATGGAGCACGGCTCGAGTTCAGCAGTCTTACAGCTTCCGGGAAGAAGCTGTTTCTTAGCCTGCTGGTTCTGCTCTGAATGCTCATCAACCGCCTGCCGGGCGGAAGCGGCTGAAACAGTCTGTGTGCGGGATGTGTGGAGTCACTAATGCAACCATAATAAAGAAGTATTTTGAAAAGCCTGGCATATTCATAACAACAGCAACAACAACAACAACAACAACAACAACAACAACAACAACAACAACAACAATAATAATAATAATAATAATAAGAATAATAATACATCACTTCATTGTCTATGAACACTTATCTGCCACCATAAGTGATTGGAGAGGGCACTTGAGTCAAAGTAAAAGTCAGCTTTATTGTGAATTTCTCTTGAAACTTACAGAGGAATTGAGAATATGTGTCTTACTTTCCGACGGTGACATGAAATTAGTAAAATGATAATAATAGAGTGCACATTGACAGTAGAGTGCACAATAAACAATGAACATTAAACGATAAAGCACAAAGTCCAAGAAGATACAGTCGAGTGGTACTGAGGGGAAAGGATGACAGAGATTTACCAGCATAAAAACCTTCCATCCATCCATCCATTTTCTGCCGCTTATTCGTGGTCGGGTCGCGGGGGGGGGCAGCTGGAGCAGAGAGGCCCAGACTTCCCTCTCTCCAGCCACATGGTCCAGCTCTTCTGGGGGGACCCCAAAGGCGCTCCCAGGCCAGCCTGGAGACACAGTCTCTCCAGCGTGTCCTGGGTCTTCCCCATGGCCTCCTCCCAGATGGAGATGCTCGGAATACCGTCCAGGGGGCATCCTGACCAGATGCCCGAGCCCCCTCATCTGACTCCTCTCTATGCGGCAGAGCAGCGGCTCTACTCTGAGTTTCCTCCCAGATGTCTGAACTTCTCACCCTATCTCTAAGGGAGAGTCCGGCTGCCCTGCGGAGAAAACTCATTTTGGCTGCTTGTAGCCTTGATCTTGTTCTTTCTGTCACTACCCACAGCTCATGACCATAGGTGAGGGCAGGAACGTAGATTGACTGGTAAATTGAGAGCTTCGCCTTACGGCTCAGCTCCCTCTTCACCATGACAAACCGGTACCGAGTCTGCATCACTGCAGGCGCTGCACCGATCCGCACGTTGATCACTTTCCTTCCCTCACCCCGAGATACTTGAATTCCTCTACTTGGGGCAGGACCTCTTTCCCGACTCGGAGTGGGCACTCCACCCATTTCTGGTTGAGCACTATGGTCTCGAATTTGGAGGTGCTGATCCCCATCCCAGCCGCTTCATATTCGGCTGCGAACCGCTCCAGTGAGAGCAGGAGATCATGGCCTGATGAAGCCAACAGAACCACATCATCTGCAAAAAGCAGCGACTTGAGTCTGTGGCCACCAAACCAGATCCACTTGATGCCCTGGCTGCACCTGACTCCGGGCATACAGGGACCGAACAGCCCGTATAATGGGGGTCGGTACCCCATACTTCACGGTCGAATGCCTTCTCCAAGTCCACCAAACACATGTAGACTGGTTGAGCAAATTCCCATGCCCCCTCGAGAACCCTGCTGAGGGTATAGAGCTGGTCCACTGTTCCACGAGCAGGACGAAGACCACACAGCTCCTCCTGAATCTGACATTCAACAACCCGGCGGAGCCTCCTCTCCAGCATCGCTGAATAGAATTGCCAGGGAGGAGCATAAAAACCGTAAATTCTTAAATATATGTCATTTGAATTTGAATATGCAGAAGCAGCAGAGTTTTCTGTACAGTTTAGTGCAAAACAACTTTCATTCAGTAATGCAATACAATAGCAGTTTAGAAAATGAAGTGGATTTATAGGCATAAAAAAGTCAGTACATAGTATATAATACAATAGCATTATGATGGATTTTACTGTAATCGAGCTTTTTTGACTGCGGAAGAAACACGGGAACCTGGAAGAAACCAACAAGGATACTGGGAGAACATGCAAACTCCATATAGAATGTAACCCTGTCAGAAGTGAACCAGGAACCTTCTTGATTAATTTAACCAAAGAGATGCTCAACATAGAGTATCAGCTGGTTCAGTGTTTAAATATCCATATCAGTAAGTCCAAAAACCTTTATCCATTGCAGACTCACACATCAGCAGTAGGGCAGGTGTCTCTCTGAGGTTATCAGATGCCTACTTAACAAGGTTGGGGGTCAAATTGGAAATCCCTCAATTACTGTGAGTGACATATGGGAAGGGGTATGGGACTTACTGTCAAAAACAGAAACCTTTTTGTTACTCCCTCCAATCCTATTCAAAATAAAGATGCCAAATTAAAAGCATTTAGCATTGCAAAGAATCCAGCAAGAAAAGAGTGGGGGAAAAAAAATCCTTTTCTAGTATATAGAAATAACCTGAGAGGAGAAAATGTATTATGGCTTTTAGCAAATCCTGTTGATAATATCCATTGAAGAAAATATCACTGGTTAGCTTGCAGCCACTTCTGCAGCCGGAGGCTCATCTTAAACCAATGTAGCAGACTTTAATCGTGAACACAAAGGCCCTTTCATGGTCAGGTTGAGAGACCCCACACCCACACTTATATATGTGGGGTGTGTGGAGGGTTTTCCTTGATGGGGCATGGAGCAGACATTATTTATATCCTCTTTGGAATACCATGAAAGTAAAGCATTGTCTACACTGGCCACCGGCGACTGATGGGGTTGCTGGAGGAAGCTGACCGTGTCCTGCTGATGACCAAGCAGTTCACCATCCAGAGTGTGTCACCGGAACCACCTGAGGATGGTGCCAGGGGACGTGGATTCAGACCGACCTTTGCTTCTTCCACAAGAAATTCGGCAGCAAGGTGCGGCATACCATTCCCCCGTGCTCGTTAGGGGGGTGCCGGTAAAACAGCGGACCCGGTACTCAGTAGCAGCTGTGTTCATCAAGGACTCAAGGTATGGACTGAGATTCTTAGTGGACTCAAGCTTGCAGAAGAGTCTTCTCCCCCCAATGCGAGCAAATATTCGGGCCAGAGGCAGCGGCCCACTACCCAGCGCTGCTAACGGGTTGTCCATAGCAACTATACTGCTCACCAGCCCATTGACTGACAAGCACCTGGAGCACTTGACACAGGTTTCCTGTCTTTTGGACGGACACAGCCTTATAGTCAACCTTGCTAAATGTCAGTTTGGGCAGTCGTGATTGACTTCCTGGGCCATCACAGTTCACCGCAAAGCACAGTTCCATTGCCTGCGAAGGTGCGAACGGTGACTAACTTTCCCCGCCCGTCCTCAGTCACGGCATTGCAGGAGTTCTTGGGCATGGTGAATTTCTACAACTGTTTCCTCCCTCACACTGCCCACCTCCTTCAACTGCTTTACGGGGCTCTGCCGTCCAGTTGGGGGAGCAACAGAGTCGACTGGACTCCGGTTCAGGCTTTTGACAGGGCAAAGTGCGCTCTGGCTAATGCAGTCCTTCTAGCCCATACAGCATCCGAGGAGCCCATAGCGTTGACGACCGTTTGATGTTGCTTTGGGCGCTGTGGTTGAACAGCAGGTGGCAAATGCGTGTCAACCTCTTGCAATCTTTAGCCGCAAACTCCAGGATAGTGAACGAAAGTATAGCATGTTTGACAGAGAGTTGTTGGCCCTGCATTTGGTGACGCGTCATTTCCGTTTTCTTCTGGAAGGCTGCTCGCGGCGTACGTGGATCACAAGCTGTTAACATTGGCCATGTCCAAAATGACTGAGCCGTGGTCCACCCGCCCGCAGTGACACCTTCGGACATTTTTGAGTTTACGACTGACATTCCTGAGTCACCCATTTCGGCATTCCATCCAACATTACTTCGGACAGGGGTCCACAGTTTTT
Source organism: Fistularia tabacaria (assembly GCA_901007705.1). Lineage (NCBI taxonomy): Eukaryota > Metazoa > Chordata > Actinopteri > Syngnathiformes > Fistulariidae > Fistularia > Fistularia tabacaria. The sequence continues at coordinate 61,437 of CAAKHD010005072.1, read as the reverse complement.
ATCGGCGCTCTGGTCGGCAGTGGCTGGGTCATTTGGGGCTATGTTACAACGAACAACAACATACCATCCTCAGGGTAACAGCTTGTATGAACAGTTCTACCGTTCCCTCAAGACGGTGCTGCGTTCAGCCTCGAAGGACGACGTCGGCGTATTGCCCGCTGAGCTGGTTCTTGGCCAGCCGCTGAGGGTCCCAGGAGTTCTTGTCTGAGACATCTGATCCCCCTCACCGTCCGACTGCGGTTCCAGTCTGGCCTCTCGGCCCTTGGTTTCCAGGTCCCACTCAGCACTGTTTCCCATGGTCTTTCGTTCCTGCAGAGCTCATGTCGGCTCAGTTTGTATTGGACATGACACTCACCGCTCACCTTTTCAGCACATGTACGACGAGTTACAGTTTCGTTGTGGATGTGGGTGGGCATCGGGAGCAGGTGCTGCTTGATCAACTGGAGCCAGCACACAGGGCCCAGGCGTGGTCGCCCTCCATCCAGGACCCCGGCAGCACCTCCATGAGTCCAGCATCCGGTGTCCACGGCTGTTTCGACCGGCACGCAACACAGCCGTTATGGCAGCCCCATCAGGCCTCCCGTGAGGCACTGGTTTATGTTCCAGGGTCCCTTCTAGGTGTTTGGGGGGGAAGGAGGGTGAAGTGGACACTGAGGTGTGTGGCCTCTCACCCCATGGGACTAGGGGCTGGGGGGCATGGTTTAAGCTGGGGGTATATATTAGCCCCAGAAGTACACTGTGTTCTGTTGTACTGTTGTCGCTCATGATTAAAGTTTAACTCATCCACGACTCCAAGGCTCTGTCATCCTTTTTTGTCCTAGCCAAGCTCCACAAGACCCTTTTTAAATACTGTCAATCCCATTGGTTTCCAAGTTATGGTGGTTCGGAATGTCCTTCATATTTCCTTCATATTTTTTGCTTGTGTGTCATCAATGCAAACAATTGTCATGGCAACATTCAGCATTTTGTGAATGTGAGTCAACAGATTCAGGCCAGGGTTTCAGCAAACTTTTGAGGGCCTTAGAAACCATGTGATTTACCACAACTAGGAAACCCCAGAACCTTTAACTGACACATTTCCAGTGGGTGAAGTTCAATATGAGGAACATTAACCCAGTATAGATTGAACTTTGGGAACATTGCAAATTGGGATATTAGGTTTTTTAGGAAAATGGAATCCTGTGAACTTTGGAGACAGCCACAATTGAAAGAGGGAACATTGAACTTTGGGAAAACTGACCACTGGGAAGACTTGAGTCCAGGAAACATAGACAGCATGTCACTCTGGGGATATTGGATTCCCAAAGCCTTACATGATTTATCTGTGTAAAAAAAAAAAAAAAAAAAAAAAAAATGCAGACACGGATCACAGGGAACAGGAAACAATTAGAGTAATACCAAACCAAACAAACACTGCAACATTTTTTTAACTAATTCTATGGGCAGGGCAAACAAAATATTTGCTGAACAAGTCGATGTGTGATTTATGGATTTTCAATATGTGCGTGTGTGGGTGGGTGGTTCCCATTCTATTATCTATGTCATTCATATAAACATGGACACCCGGGGTTATGACAGCACCAATATTCAAAATGTATTCATTTTGCTTTGCAACAAATACAACCAGAAGCTCCTGGGGGAGGTCCTGACCTCTCATGCTGCAGATGAACATAATTCTGTAAACAAAAGCATGTTTGCCCAGGGGAGGATTCCAAACATGGTGATGATTTGATGATCAGTGCCCTGATGGTATCTGGATAATAGAGGTTGCAGATTTCATTCCCTGTGGGAGGATGGTGGCACTCAACCCTTGAAATCACAATTCGTTGATGAATAAGTGTGAGGACTGACTCCCAGAGCTGTTTTACATTACAGTTTCAATAGCTTCATATTTGGCTCTCCCTCATTTCGGGGTTCAATAAGGGAAAACAACTGTGGTCCAAAGGGAGCCGCTTCAACAAAGCACTGCATTAATGACCTCACTCTGTGGACCAACCATCCATCCTGTACACAGGATTCATCCTGCTTTTCTCTGTGAGCTTTGAACAGAAAGAACATTCCCAGGAGTAGGTGGGATGGAATAACAGACTCCATATGCTCACCTGTGGTGCTTGATCTCTAGAATATTGCTCTCTTAATAGAGTCTCTTTAACATTGTTTACCCCTTTTTGTCAAAGGTTTGTCACTTTGAGCTCTGGAAAAACTTCAGTCATTAGTTCACAATTTTTTCTTGAGGAAGATTTTTCCTTCCTTCTGGAGATCCATATGCAGCAGCCTTAAAATGGAGCATTCATATCAATATTCTTGTGAGGGTTCTAATTCTGGGTTTTGGCCTTTTAATGCATAGTAAATATAAGAAAACAGCTGCCACCCTTATTTCCAATGAAGAAATCCGCTCAAGAGGCATCGCGACCGTTGTCTTTACAATGTCCTACTTTCAAGCATCAGTGCATGTCCATTTTCAGAGAAAAGGTTGAGTTTCAGAAGTGAAGAGAAAATGTTTGTCACTTTAGTGACATTTTGCCACTGACTTAGGGTTACAAGGCAGTTTATACTGACTTTTACAATTTCAATAACAATTACAGTTATGTATTCATTGTTGAAGTTGAGAAACAGGAGAGTGAGCCATTCTTATCAAAACACTCTCCCTGAAGTGTGAGGTTAGAGATGATGCATTTAATTTGAAGGAGATTCATTACTCAAAGTAAAACCCAAAAAAATGGCCTTCACGTTGTCAACGATGACTGCAAGATGGATGTTGATAGGGCAGGTAGATCTGGCATGTCAGCCGTGATGCCAGCTGTGATGTCACATGGCTTTTTTTTTGGTGAGTAGATGCTGAGTTTTTAACAAAAGATCTCACTGTACCAGAGGATTTATCTACCAAACTTCAAAACTGATTTCCAACTCTTGGTTCTAACTGAGAGAGGAACTGAGATGTCCTGGAATTTTAGACACTGATGCCCCCCACATCCAAATGAATCAAGTTGGGCATAAACAGCCCAGGCATCCATTAGGGAACCTTCTGAATAAGCAATTTTATCAAGTTCAGAGGTGGCAGGGATACCCAGAACCTACTGAAGGAATTGTATATCTTGCCTGGACAAAACAACAGAATGTCTCAGGTGGGACTTTAGTGTTTCTGGAATATTGATCATCACAGTCGAAAAAAAAAATTGAGCTTCGGTCTGACAGCACTTAGTGTCTACATGGAATTCCTCTGGATACTATGGTTTCCTCCTACAGTCCAAAAACATGCTGCAGGTTAGTTGGAAAAAATTGGGAAAATTGCCTCGAATTAATGAGTGAGTGAATGGTTGTCTGTCTGTAAATGTGGCCCAGCGATTGACTGGCGACCAGTCCAAGGTGTACCCCACCTCTCGCCCGATGACAGCTGGGATAGGCTCCAGCATCCCTTGCGATCCTGAGTGCACAATGAGAAAAACAAGTGTCTTTGGCAATGGTGGGGGATGGAGGACTACGAGGATCTGTTGAGGAGGGAGATGGCCTGACAGAAAAAAAACTGGTCAAATGCCTGGTGGTTCTGGTCCTGATGGACCTGAACCTGTGGCATGAGGGGAGGATTGTGAACAGGCAATGAGCTGGGAGTGATGATCCCTCATTAACCTTGGAGCTTGCTGCCTGGAACCGCCATTATTCAGAATAATTAGGGGCTCCTGTTTGTGAGAACATTGGCTGTCCACACAATGCATTCTAGTTTGAACTGCGAATGACCAGAGGATGCAGGGTACCAATCAGCGATAGAGGATGGTGGCTCTGTAGAAACCTGGTGCGAACCTTAGGGGGAGAAGTTCGTCTTACGGAGCAGCCTATTTTGTTGATTTTGATGAATCAATTCATTGGAATCTTGCTGCCAATGGGTCAACTTGCCCAAAAAATTAGATTTATTTAGATTTGTTTATTTATTGATTTGTTCATTCATCTCTTTATTGTGTTTGTTGGGGTGTTTATTATTGCAACACCAATCAGCATCCAAGGAATTGAATGCAAGCTGAAACTCTGATGCAGCGCTAAGCACAGCCAAACCTAAGCCACCATAAAGCCGAGACCTTTTATGAGCTTGGTGTAAAAATTGGCTGGAGGTCGGTGTTGGGTTGGGATTATAGAACATGGTGATGCTCTATGACATCTGTCAAATCCAATACATATTCACCATAACAAGATCGGACATGTGTGAAATAACTGCAGTTACTGGCCTGAGTCTAGACTATCAGCTTCACTGATTTCATAATTAATTCCATAACGTGTTGGTAAAACCTGCTATCACCTGATAATGTGTTTGGTCTGTGTCTCAGTGGCTGAGTGTCATTGACAGACAGGAGTAATTACCTGAATACAACTGATTTCTTACAGTAAGAAATGCTTGAAGGAAACGTTCCCTCGACTATTTCTGTTTTTCAATGTAAATACTTGAGCTGGGACAAGAGCAACAAAGTAATTATATCCCCGCCAGTGGCGGTGTCTCCACCACCATATGTGCTGAAACAGCTGAAGCAGAGAAGCCAAAAAAGAGCCCAGGATCTTTAAATAGGGTCAGTCTCACCTGAGAAGACAAGACACAAACTAGAATATGAAGGAACATTGAAAAATCCAATGATCTCTCCCTAACAAATTTTCTAAGAATTTAGAAAGCTGATAATGTACAGTAAAATAAGTTCCAAAATAAATGCCAGTAAAAAAGATAGATAGATAGATAGATAGATAGATAGATAGATAGATAGATAGATAGATAGATAGATAGATAGATAGATAGATAGATAGATAGATAGATAGATAGATAGATAGATAGATAGATAGATAGATAGATAGATAAGCAAATAAAATAAAATAAAATAAAATAAAATAAAATAAAATAAAATAAAATAAAATAAAATAAAATAAAATAAAATAAAATAGAATAACAAAAATTTAGAGGATAGAACATTCATGGCCATCAATTTCAAGTGTAAGTTCATATTGGGCATAGTATTGTTTATCTGGTACTGTTCTCCATGCATTTGCTGCTGCTGCTGCTCCTGCTGCTTCAACTGCCACTGCTGCGGTTTTTAGTGTTTCAGCATCTGTGGAGAATTATGTCACTGGTGATGCAAGATCTCCAGTCAAAAGTAGTAAAAGCTGGACTCCTATAAATGAAAATGCTTATCTGCATAAGGAATTATGGTGGGAGGTGGACTCAGCCTTCTTCTCTAAAGAAGAGTGTTTTCCGCCTGCAGCAGAGATCAGGCACCTGAATAAATCATATGAGGAACACGAGGCTCCTCAGAGGAAGAAGTGAAGAACAAGAAAGAGATGATTGCAGGAGGGATGGAGGGAAGGGATGAGGAAAAAAGAGTGATAGGGAGGCAAATAAATCTGTATTTGAAAGCAGCACTTTTTTTTTCGCTTCCCATAATAAGCTAAAATCCTCCATACTTATCCTATGTGAAAAGTTTGCAAACATATGTAATGGATCAAAATAAAACATATCAATTCTCTGCTGAATCCCAAAAAATAATTAAAGGACATTGAAGCAAATTAATAAATTTTAGTTGAATTATACATTCTTTTGGATAATTTATCCCTCGTTTATTTGTCTATTTTTGCTATTTCAGCCATTTTTGTTCTGTCTTATTCATTCATTTTCTGACTGTGACTTTCTCTGATCTTCTCTCCAAAACATGTGCTGTCCCCCTGAAGGACTCATTCCTGATCCAAAAGAAAACCTCAACATCTTCATATCTGCTACCTCCAGCTCTGCTTCCTGTCTTTTGTTCAATGCCACTGTCTCCAAATCATACAGCATTGCTGGTCTCACCACTGTCTTGTACACCTTTCCTTTCATCCTGGCTGATATTCCACCATCACATTGTATCCCTCACATTTTTCTCCATCCATTCCAACCTGCTTGAATCCGTTTCTTTACCTCTTTCCACACTCTCCATTGCTCTGGACTGCTGACACTAAGTACTAGAAATCATCCAACTTCTTGATCTGCACTCAGTGTAGCCTCACCGTTTCAACTGGGTTCCTCTCATTCACACACATATATTATGTCTTGCTGCGACTAACCCTTATCCCTCTCCTTTGCACAGCATATCTCCACCTCTCAAGAGTTTCCAAAACCTGTTCCCTGCTCTCACTACAGATCACAATGTCATTTGCAAACATCATGGTCCATGGAGATTCCCGTGTAATGTCATCTTTCAGCCTGTCCATCACCACTGCAAACAAGATGGGGCTCAGAGGTGATCCCTGATGAAGTCACACCCCCACCTTGAACTTCTCTGTTACACCTACAGCACACTTCACCACTGTCTCACAACCAGCATACATGTCCTGGACCAGTCTAACATTCTCTGCTACTCCACACTTCCTCATACAGTACAAGAGCTCCTCTCTCGGCACCCTGTCTTATGCTTTTTCTAGGTTGACAAAACCACAATGCAGTTCCTTCTTACCTTCTCTGTATTTTTCTATGAGCATTTTTAAATCAAATTCTGCATCTGCCGTACTCTTTCTTGGCATGAAGCCATACTGCTGCTCACAAATACTGACTTCTTCTCTCACTCCAGTTTCCACTACTCTTCCCCATTACCTCATTGTATGGCTCATAAACTTTATCCCTCTATAGGTACCGCAATTCTGCACATCCCCCTTATTTTTGAAAATAGGCACCATCACATCTCTTCTTCATTCCTCAGGCATCTTCTCACTCTCTAAAAATCCTGTTGAACAATCTAGCCAGGAACTCTACTGCTGCCTCTCCGAGACACCTCCATACCTCCAAAAGTATATAATCAGGACCAACTGCATTTCAACTTTTCATCCTCTTCAATGCCCTTCTCCCTTCTGTTTTACTAAACCCTGCTACTTTGTAGCAATAGTACAATACTTTGTCTACAATAGTCAGCTCTTCTACCCTTCCCTCTCTTTTATTTGCCTCCAAGAGTATCAATGGGAGTGTGTCTCAGAGAGAAGAGGAAAAGTACAGAACGGGAAGTATGTGTCAAAAAGAAATGGAAAAGTACAGGGAATCTCAGAAAAATAGAATGGCAACAGAAAATTGCCTCACAGCGTGCTCCTACTGGGGCTCTCATAAGTTACCCTATGTTCCTGTCTTTTCTGGAAAAAAGTATTCATGACAGCCATTTCCATCCTTTTTGCAAGGTCAACCACCATCTGTCCCTCTGCATTCCTATCCTGGATATCAAACCTACCTATCACTTCGTCATCACTGCTATTGCCTGCACCAACATGTCCATTGAAGTTTCCCCCAATTACCACTTTCTAATTTCTGGGGATATTCTGTCATTTCCATCCATCCATCCATCTTCTGCCGCTTATCCATGCTCGGGTCGCGGGGGCAGCAGCTGGAGCAGGGAGGCCCAGACTTCCTTCTCCCCAGGCACATGATCCAGCTCTTCTGGGGGGACCCCAAGGCGCTCCCAGGCCAGCCTGGATACATAGTCTCTCCAGCGTGTCCTGGGTCTTCCCCGTGGCCTCCTCCCAGATGGACATGCCCGGAATACCTCTCCCGGTAGGCGGAGAGATATTCATCTGACTCTTGTCTATGCGGAGGAGCAGCAGCTCTACTCTGAGTTTCTCCCAGATGGCCAAACTTGTCACCCTATCTCTGAGGGAGAGTCCGGCCACCCTGCGGAGAAAACTCATTCTGGCCGCTTTTATACGCGATCATTTAACAATATGATGAAGACTTATTTGTGTAAATTACATTTTTGTTTGGCTGATAAACATATCACAGTCAATTCAGGCCATTAGCAATATATTATAAATAAGTATTTACCTACAGAGCCGGGTTATGAAGTGTGTAAAAAAATGAGAATTTTGCATTGAACATCATCCATCCATCCATCTATCTTCGACTGCTTATCCGTGGTTGGGTCGCGAAGGCAGCAGCCAGAGAAGGGAGGGCCAGACTTCCCTCTCTCAGCCACATGGTCCAGCTCTTCTGGGGGGACCCCTAGGCATTCCCAGGCCAGCCTGGAGACATAGTCTCTCCAACGTGTCCTGGGTCTTCCCCGTGGTGTCCTCCTAGATGGGCATGCCCGGAAAACCTCCCCTGGGAGGCGTCCAGGAGGCATCCTTACCAGATGCCCGAGCCACCCCATCTGGCTCCTCTCTATGCGGAGGAGCAGCGACTCTACTCTGAGTTCCCCCTGGATGGCCGAACTTCTCACCCTATCTCTAAGGGAGAGTCTGGCCACGCTGCGGAGAAAACCCATTTCAGCCGCTTGTATTCGCAATCTCGTTCTTTCAGTCACTACCCACAGCTCGTGACCATAGGTGAGGGTAGGAACGTAGATCGACTAGTAAATTAAGCCTTCCGGCTCAGCTCCTTCTTCACCACAACAGACAGGTACAGAGTCCGCATCACTGCAGACGCTGCAACGATCCGCCTGTCGATCTCACACTCCATCCTTCCTTCACTCGTGAACAAGACCCCAAGATACTTGAACTCCTCCACTTTGGGCAGGACCTCTTTCCCTACCCAGACTTGGCACTCCACCCATTTCCGGTCAAGCACCATGGTCTCGGATTTGGAGGTGCTAATCCTCATCCCAGCCGCTTCACTCGGCTGCGAACTGCTCCCGTGAGAGCTTGAGATCATGGCCTGGCAAAGCCACCAGGACCGCGTCATCTGCAAAAAGCAGAGACTCAATCCTGTGGCCACCGAACCAGATCCCCTTGATGCCCTGGCTGCATCTAGAAATTCTGTACTTAAAAATTATGAACAGAACCGGTGACAAAGGGCTGCCCTGGTGGAGTCCAACGAATCCGACTTACAACCGGCAATGCGGACCAAGCTCTGACTCCGTGAATACAGGGACCGAACAGCTCGTATAACGGGGGTCAGTACCCCATATTCCCGGAGCAACCCCTAAGGAACTGCCCACGGGACACGGTTGAATGCCTTCTCCAAGTCCACAAAACACATGTAGACTGGTTGGGCAAACTCCCATGCCCTTTCGAGAACCCTGCTGAGGGTATATAGCTGGTATTCTGCATCAATTTATCTAATTCATTCCAGAACTTCTCCTCCAACTTATTTCCTACCTGTGGGGCACAGCCACTAACAACATTATGCATCACACCTTCAATTTCTAGCTTCAGGCTCATAAGTCTATCTGACATTCTTTTCACCTCCAGAACATTCCTAACAAACTCTTCTTTCAAGATAACTCCAACTCCATTTCTCTTCCTGTCAGTACCATGATAGTACAACTTAAAACCCGCTCCTAGGCTTCTAGCCTAGACACACAGTTTTTCCACCTTCCTTCTCTGTATCATGTCAACCAACTCTCTACCTTTTCCTTTACTCTCAGTCCCAGACTCTTTCCTCTTCTCTCTCTGCTTTCGAACACGCCTTCCTCCTCGCCGTCTTCGAAGCCTAATTTCCACTGGTACCCTGTAGGTTATCGGCACCAATGGTGGTAGTTGTTAACCTGGGCCTCGACAGATCCGGTATGAAACTCTTATGTTCGATTCATATATTTTCTTTTGGCAAAAGATTTATGCCAGATGCCCTTCCTGACGCAACCATCAGCATTTATCTTGGGACCAACTCAGGGAGACACTGGCCTGTCCCCCCCAGTGTCTGGCTCCGGGACACACTGGACTGTGCCGCCCTGAGGCTGCATTTTATTATTCATATATAGACATTGAGTGAATACAATACATTTCAGCATTTCATTCATGATTTGTTTTCTCCAGACCATCAAAATGAACATAACCATAAAACAACATCACATAAATCGACCATACAGCTCACTGAACTGTTTATCAGCCATAAAAACAAGTGCATATTCCTTTTGATAATGTAATATTTTATCCAATAAATATGCCCTTGTAGATATTTCAATAAATGTATGCTTACTCTTCTCAATCGGTGTTAACAAATGTTTTTTTTTTTTTTTTCCTTTAATCATTTTGCAAACATAACTACAGGTATGCATCACAGAGACATTTTTTATGATTTGATTTTTTTTTTTCCCTTTGTTTACTCCTTGTAATACTATAAATACTATTTGCAGAGCTGTATCAATTTATATACTTAATTACAGCAGTTCTCTTTGCCATTTTTATTTCAATTACTATGGGAAAAGATTCTTTTTTTTATTTTCAGAAATGAAAAAAAATTCAGGTTGAAGTATGTGAGGGTTTTTACGATGTAGACAACATAGAGCTACATCCTCCGTTCAATATGCTTTCCCACTTCTTCCTGTTGACTGTTAAATCACAGCTATGTATCCCATAAGGTTTGGGTTCTTTACAAACATTAACTAAGACAAAAAGTGGATGGACTGCTGTTGTGTATTGAGTCCCCCCTTCCTAAAATTTAGCCTCTGATTGGTTAGTAAGGGATTTCTTTACTCTAACCTCTAATTGGTCCTGCCAGTTGTGTTCACATCAATGTCTAGCTCGTGGTCAGTGGTTGAATGCGAAAAAAGTCATACGAGAAGTGCAGAGATATGACCCATATGCAAGAACACTCCCAGGAGATCAGGTGTTTCAGGATTTAATGAAAGAAAGTGAGGGCTGTGCTTGGTCCGGGTTGTCTCTGGAGCCAAGGGACACTGAGAGGCAAGGTCGGTTCTGGGAGGCCAGACAGGACGGTGCTGACATCTGGCGAGAACTCGAAGGGCGAGACGTGTATCTTGCAAGGAATTGTGAGGGAAGTGCGTGACATGAGACAGGACATGCAACATCTGGCCCTGAAGGGCTGGGGAAACAGCTCCTCTTATTCTCAGCCCGACGAAGCTTAATGACTCGAACCTGCTGGAGTTCTCTCCTGCACAACTCCTGCCCGTCAAGTAACAGCAGCCGGATCCCAACAGAAGCTGGTCAAACTTAGCAAGGGTTCATAATTATACGACGAGGGATTTGAATTGACTTTGACAGGTTTAATGAGGTGGGACGACATTTGTTCTTGAGTATTATCTTCAGCAAAATAAAGAAACTAGCCTTTGCACATGTGCACTCAATTTATGATATCCAATATTCTGCTTGAGATACACAAATTGCATATTTGGAGGCTACATTTCAAGTGGAAGGAGATGAATTCTTGCTTGATTACTACTTGATGAGAATTCAAATGCTAATGAAACACATGCACTAATAGCATTCATTTTTTTAGGATTGCTTGTGTTTTCATCAGAATGTTTTGAAGAAAAGCTTCCTCACATATAATTTCTCATTGTGAGTTTTTTGTGTTTTCATTGGATATGTTTTTTGCTGGAGAGACAATGTGACACAAACCATGTGGTTGTATTGTAGAAACAATGAGAAGCTTCAGGGTGTCAAGAGCAGTAGTTAGCACAATTATCCCTGTTCATCTTCCTTTTCACACCATTCTCTCTCTTGCTAATGCTTGGATTTTGATTATTCTTCAGATATTTTGTTTCCTTTTTTTTCTTTTTTCTAAGTATAGTCACTTGATTATTTCAAAATGCATGAGAGGATGTTGACCATAACAGGCCTGAAATTGCTGACACATTTGAGACAAATCACCAAAAATGGTGGTGAAGAGTTAGAAAAAAAAAAAATCAGAGACACCAAAGTATCTGACGATGTATTGACCATTTCCCAAATTAGTAAAAAAATAGCCAACATCAAAACATATAGATGATCTTAAAAAAATTAGCATCATTACAAATTGGTTAGAAATTATATTTAACAATGTCCTATCAGAATTTTCAAGAATGTTGTATTTTCATTTAACAATAAAAAATAGTTCAAGTAAAAAGGATGGGACTTAAATATGTTTCTGAGAGTTTGTTGGCTCTGTAAATAATAATGTATGGAGATCACCTGCTGGGACCAGAAATATCTGTTAGTGCTCTTTAATCCTTTGATTTGATGCATTTATAGACTGCTGAGCTCTAAATATGATGCTTTAATGACCATAATCCACTACAACCAAACATTTATTTTTACATAATATATTCTGTTTACAAAGTGCCCTCAGGGACTTGATGACTACCACTGCCTTATTGCACAAATAAGAAAGAGAAAGAGAAACAGAGAGCTATAAAAACAAAACAAACAAATGACAGAATCTGGAGTCTTTACTCTAACGATTCCTTGCTCCAGATCCTGTATATTTCATTAGCCTGCCCAAAAACAACCATAAAACAAGCATATTATGTATTAGCGGTCACAGGAGGGATTGCAATTTTTATGAGTTATATCTATGGGCATCATTGCTTTTGATACCAGATAACCCCTGTTCTATGGTCTTTGTATATAACCCAGCGTTTTCACCAAGATTCATCAAGGTAAAGCACACTGTTAAGAATTTATTGGATGTTGAGGAGCCAGCTAGAAGAATTTACATACACACACATATATATGTACGAATGTGTGTGTGCATGTATGTGTATGTATGTGTGTGTACACAAATAAATTGTTTTTTATTTTATTTGTTCAAAACAGTTCAAAAACATGCAGCAGGTTAATTGGAAAAAGATTAGGAAAGTTCCCCCGAATTAGTGAGTTAGTGATTGGTTGTATGCCTGTATATGCGGCCCTGCGATTGACTGGCAACAAATCCACAGTGTACCCCGCCTCTCACCCGATAACATCTAGGATAGGCTCCAGCATCCCCTGCGACCCTGAGTGCAGGATAAGCGGCAGATGATGGATGGATGGATGGATGGATGGATGGATGGATGGATGGATGGATGGATATTCTGTTTGCTTTGAGTAAGATACAATAGGCCCTGAAATGGTAAGCATGGTTTCCTTTTATGAGTCTTGAAAAAGTCCCCAGTTCGATTTTTTGTGAGCTACTGTCAAGTTGTTCTTGAGCAAAATACTGATCCCTAATTGCTTTCAAGGTACTGCTCAATGGCTGCCTACTGTTCAGGGTTCTCCCATAATAAACTAATAAACTAATAAACTACTGAGAACCAACAATTCCCCTCATAGGAATGGTAAACTATTCAAAATTCAAATACATTTTTGTTTGTATAGTTGCAACTCTTCAAAATAAATAAATAGATACATTTAAAAAAAATAATGAACATTTTTCAGTTATATCTTTACAGTGAAGACTCTGACGGCAAACAGGATGTGGGAAACAAATGCTTTTATCTCATGCGTAAAAATGAGGAGAGCGTTGAAGGCTGATGGCACCCACTATTGAAGTGGGTTTTGTCAGAACCACAGATGGAGCTAGTTCAAGTGTCTGAATTACCAGTTTCATGACCCAACAAGGGCTTTGCACACTGATATAACTGGGTGATTAATGAGAGTACCAGTGCCTAACAACACCTCTGTTGTAACAACAGAAACTGGAGTGCGCAGTTTAAGTGCTGAACATTTCAGTGTCCAGTTAATGAGCATTTTTAGGAGGGCATGTTCTCATGAGTTGTGTGAATAAGAGCTTACACTTCATTGCATTATTCTAAAATTGCTTTATTAGTTCCACCAATGTCAAATCGTATCATAGCAACCGTTGCTATACTGAGATTTGACAAAGACTAACCATGACCAGAATGACTATTTTTTTGCAGTACTTCTGTATTTTTAACAGTTTGTTGTCATACCAAGAGAGAGTTCTACTGATACAACATTTGCTTTGAGAATGATGATAGAGAGGTACAGAGAATGTTTGATGGTCCTGCAAGGTGGCATTGGAGACAAAAAGTATTTGACAGGGTGTCAAGAGAGGAACTATGATATTGTATGAGGGAGTCTGGAGTGGCACAGACGTACAGTCATGTGAAAAAAATTAGGACACCCCATGAAAACCTGCATATTTTAAAATATATTTGGACATATGAATATTTGATATCAATTTTTATGATACTGAGGGATCCAAGTAATATAACGAAGCAATTAAAAAATAAGAAAAGCCTTTTTAAAATGTTTTGTGAAATGTAATATAAAAAGAATGCAATATCTGCTGAGGAATGAATTAGAACACCCCCACATATAATCCCACTTAAAATGGTTAAAATCACACACAGGTGTATCATGTCAGGTGCACATGATCAGAACATTGTTACCCAGCATATTAGAGAAGCCTTGCCCTATCTAAACCTCCAATTTAGTTTGCTGTGCCCCTGACTGTTGAAGTGAGAGCCATGGTGAGATCTAAAGAGCTGTCTGATGCCCTCAGAAAGAAGATTGTGGCCACTTATAAGTCAGGTAAGGGATTGAAAAAGATCTCAAAAGAACTTGATATCAGTTATTCCACCATCCGGAAAATTATTTACAAGTGGAAGACATTCAAAACAACTGCCACCATGCCCAGGTCTGGCTGTCCAAGCAAATGCAACCCCAGAGCAGACCCCAAGATGTTCAAAGAAGTCATCAAAAATCCTAAAGTGTCATCATGGGAACGACAGCAGCCCCTGGCTACGGTGGACGTGGAAGTGCATGACTCTACTATCAGGAAGAGACTACACAAGTTTGACTTCCATGGGAGGTGTGCTCTCCAAGAAAAACATTAAGGCCAGATTGAAGTTTGCCAGGGAGTGACTGTAGAAGAAGTCATAGACCATGACTTCTGCGATAATATTCTTTGGACAGATGAGTCTAAAATTGAATTATTTGGACACCAGAACAGAAGACGTGTTTGGTGTATACCAAATACAGCCTTCCAAGTAAAGAACCTCATACCAACTAGAAAGCATGGAGGTGGCAGTATCTTGGTTCGAGGATGCTTTCCTGCAGCAGGACCTGGCAAGCTCCCCATCATAGAATTCATCCTGAATTCTATTGTGTATCAGAGGGTGCTTGAAGAACATGTGAAACCATTTGTAAAAAAAGTTAAAACTGAAGCAGAACTGGACACTGCACCGTGACAATGACCCAAAGCATACAAGCAAATCCACCAAGGACTGGCTAAAAACTAAGAAAGGAGGATTGGAATGGCCAAGTCAAAGCCCTGATCTTAATCCCATTGAGATGCAATGATGACTTGAAACAGGCTGTACATGCAAGAAACCCCTCAAACATATCACAGCTGAAAAAATTCTGTATTGAGGAGTGGGGCAAACTTTCTTCTGATCGATATCAGAGACTGACAAAGGCTACAAAAAGCGTCTCACTGAAGTTACATAAGAAAAAGGGGGCAACACTATTTATTAGGGGGTGGGGTGTCCTAACTTTTTCCTCCATGAAAATACACTTTTTTTTGTGCAAAACAATGTTAATTTTTGTTGCAATTAAATCACTTTCTTTTATAGAAATGCATCAAAATATGATTGGACACTGATATGTGAACATTTCTTAATGAAGAGCTGATTATTGAATTGGGTGTCCTAATTTTTTTCACATGACTGTATATTAGATTAGTGCAGGACATGTATCAAAGGTATAAGACAGTCGTGAGGTGTGCTGTAGGTGTAACAGGGATGTTCAAAGTGGATATGGGACTACATCAGAGATCAGCTCTGAGCCCCTTCTTGGTTGCAAATAGTGATGAACAGGTTGACAGATTGGGTCAGATGGGAATCTCTATGGACTAATGTTAGCAAATGACAATGAGAGTTCTAGTAAGAGTAGGTGGTAGAAAATCTTGAAAATCTAAAAACTTTTGCCAAAACCAAAGATGCAGATCGGTCGAGGCCCGGGTTAACCACAACCGTCATTGGTGCCGATAATCTACAGGGTACCAGTGGAAATTAGGCTACTGTGGGTCGAAAAAGGAGAGGAGGAAGGCATGTTCGGAAGCAGAGAGAGAAGAGGAAAGGCAAGAGTCTGGGACTGAGAGTAGGGACTTTGAATATTGGGACGATGACAGGAAAAGGTAGAGAGTTGGTTGGCATGATGCAAAGAAGGAAGGTGGATATTCTGTGTGTCCAGGAGACCAGATGAAAAGGTAGTAAGGCTAGAAGCCTGGGAGCAGGTTTGAAGTTGTTCTATCATGGTACTGACAGGAATAAAAATGGGGTAGGAGTTATTTTGAAGGAGGAGTTTGTTAGGAATGTTCTGGAGGTGAAAAGAATATCAGGTAGACCCTATGTCTGACATTAGAAATTGAAGGTGTGATGCTCAATGTTGTTAGTGGCTATGCCCCACAGGTGGGATGTGAGTTAGAAGAGAAGGAGAAGTTCTGGAATGAGTTAGATGAGTTGATGCAGAATATCCCCAGAAATGAGACAGTGGTAATTGGGGGAAACTTCAATGGACATGTTGGTGCAGGCAATAGAGGTGATGAAGAAGTGATGGGCAGGTTTGGTATCCAGGATAGGAACGCAGAGGAACAGATGGTGGTAGACTTTGCAAAAAGGATGGAAATGATTGCGGTAAATACTTTTTTTCCAGAAAAGATGGGAACATAGGGTAACTTATAAGAGCGGAGGTAGGAGCACGTAGACGACATCTTGTAAAGACGAGGTAATCTGAAAGAGATCAGTGATTGCAAAGTAGTGGTAGGGGAGAGTGTAGCCATACAGTATAGGATGGTGGTTTGTAGGATGACTCTGATGACAAAGAAGATCAAGAGGACAAAGGCTGCGCAGAGGAAAATTGGTGGAAGCTGAAAGGGGAGGAGTGTTGTATGGTTTTCAGGGAGGAGATGAGAGAGGTTCTTGATGGTCAGGGAGAGCTTCCAGATGACTGGACAACAACTAATGTGATCAGGGAGACCGGTAGGACAGTACTTGAAGTGTCGTCTGGAAGGAAAGCAGATAAGGAGACCTGGTGGTGGAATGAGGAAGTGCAGGAGTGAATCCAGAGAAAGCGGTTAGCAAAGAAGAAGTGGGACACTGAGGTGACTGAAGAGAAATGACTAGAGATGCAGCGTTAAGTAATGATATAGGTACCAAAGGTAAAACAAAGGGCCTACGATGACTTGTATGGTCGGTTGGACAGTAAGGAGGGAGAGAATGATTTATACAGGTTGGCAAAACTGAGAGATAGAGATGAAAAGGATGTGCAGCAGGTTCAGGTGATTAAGGGTAGAGAGGGAAATTTATTAAGAGATGCTAGAAGAGTGATGGGAAGATGATAAGACTGCTTTGAAGGGCTGATGAATGAGGAAAATGAACGAGAGGGAAGGGAAGAAGAGGTGACTATTGTCGACCACAAAGTAGCAGAGATTAGTAGACGTTAAGTGAGGAGAGCATTGAAGAAGATGAAGAGTGGAAAGGCAGTTGGTCCAGATGATGTACCTGTGGAGGTATGGAAGTGTTTAGGAGAGGCAGCGGTAGAGTTTCTGGCTAAATTATTCAACAGGATCTTAGAGAGAGAGAAAATGCCTGAAGAGTGGAGAAGAAGTGTGATGGTGCCCATTTTTTAAGAATAAGGCAGATGTGGAGAATTCCAGTAACTATAGAGGGATAAAGTTGATGAGCCATACAATGAAGTTATGGGAAAGAGTAGTGGAAACTAGACTGAAAGCAGAATCTAGCATTTGTGAGCAGCAGTATGGCTTTCATGTCTAGAAAGACTACTACAGATGCAGTAGTCGCTTCGAGAATGCTAATAGAGAAGTACAGAGAAGATCAGAGGGAGCACCATTGCGCTTTTTTAGACCTAGAAAAAGCATACGACAGGGTGCCGAGAGAAGAACTGTGGTTTTGTATGAGGAAGTCTGGATTAGCAGAGAAGTATGTTAGACTAGTGAAGTGTGCTGTAGGTCAGCGGTCCCCAACCTTTTTAGCACCAAGGACCGGATTTACATCATACAATATTTTCACGGAGCGGCCTTTAAGGTGTGGCAGATAAATACAACAAAATAAAATGATACGGCTGGCATAAAAATAATGGTATGATATAATAATAAACGTGAATCAACTGTGTACTCCTGTGTACTCCTATGGTAAATCCATATTTTAAGTAGGACTCCTAGTATTGTCTGTTAAATGCAGCTTTCTTTTTCTTGGAAGTCGTAGGCTCTTCTTATGTCTCTTCACTGGGCCTTTTCCCCTTCACAAAGAAACTTTCCAAAGATGTCTGTTTCTTACTTATTTTGCTTGCTTGTGGGTTGAATTTTAGCGTTCATGTGACCAAGAGGTAGGAGAGAATCCGGTCATTTTTCAAAATAAAAGATCTTTCAGACTCAGATAATAAATAAAACGGAAATAATGAAATTGCTCATTCTTTCTTGTGCGGCCAGGTACCAAATGATCCGCGGGTTGAGGACCACTGCTGCAGGTGAAACAGAGAAGTTCAAGGTGGACCTGGGACTTCATCAGGGATCAGCTCTGAGCCCCTTCCTGTTTGCAGTGGTGATGGACAGGCTGACAGATGAGGTCAGACAGAAATCTCTATGGACCATGATGTTTGTTGATCATATTATGACCTGTAGTGAGAGCAGGGAACAGGTTGAGGAAAATCTTGAGAGGTGGAGGTATGCTCTAGACAGGAGAGGAATGAATGTTAGTTGCAGCAAGACAGAATATATGTGTGTAAATGAACAGTGAGGCTACACATAGTGGAGATCAAGAAGTTGGAGGATTTCAGGTACTTAGAGTCAACAGTCCAGAGCAATGAAGAATGTGGAAAAGAGATAAAGAAACGGGTTCAAGCAGGTTGGAATGGGTGGAGAAAAGTTTCAGGGGTTCTATGTGATAGAAGAATATCAGCCAGAATGAAAGGAAACAGTGGTGAGACCAGCGATGCTGTATGGTTTGGAGACAGCGGCACTGAACAAAAGACAGGAGGCAGAGCTGGAGTTAGCAGAGATGAAGATATTGAGGTTCTCTTTGGGAGTGACAAGGATGGATAGGATCAGGAAAGAGTCCATCAGAGGGACAGCACATGTTAGATGTTTTGGAGAGAATGTCAGACTGAGATGGTTGGTTCATGTACAGAGTAGGGATAGGGACTATATTGATAGATGGATGCTGGAATGGGAGATGCCAGGCAGGAGGTCTAGAGGAAGGCCGAAGAGAAGGTTTATGGACGTCGTGACAGACGATATGAAGGTAGTTGGCGTGAGAGATGAGGACAGAGAATAGGGTTAGATGGAGAAGGTTGATTCGCAGTGGCCACCCCTGAAGGGAAAAGCCAAAAGGAAAAGAAGAAGAAGAAGAATATATAATAAGATTATCATGAGATACGACAATTAATACTACTACGGCTAATGATGATGATACTATGACTACTACCACTACTACTACAAACCCCAATTCCAATGAAGTTGGGATATTGTGTAAAATGTAAATAAAAGCATAAAACAATTATTTGTTAATCACTGTCAACATATATTCAGTTGAATAATCTCCAAAGACAATATATACAGTGTTCAAACTGATAAAAGTTTCTGGGTTTTTTTTGCAAATATTCACTCATTTTGAATTTCATGGCTGCAACACATTCCAATTAAAGCTGGGACAGAGGCAACAAAATACTGGAGAAATTGAGGAATGCTCAAAAATACCTGTTTGGAATATTCCAAAAATGAACTAGAAAAAGGTGAGTGTCATAATTGAGTATAAAAGGACCATCCCCAAAAGGCTCCATTGTTCACAAGCAAGGACGGTGAGGCGAGGTTCATCACTTTGTGAACAACTGCATGAGAAAATTGTCCAACAGTTTAAGAACAACATTTCTCAGCATGAAATTGCAAGAACTTTAGGGATTTCATCTTCTAGGGTCCATGATGTGAAAAGGATATTGCCACATGGGCTCAGGAACACTTCAGAAAACCATTGTCAGTTAATACATTTTATTGCTGCATCTACAAATGCAAGTTAAAACTGTACCATGTAAAGCAAAAGCCATACATCAACAACATCCAGAAATGTCACCACCCTCTCTGGGCCTAAGCTCATCTGAAATGGATTGATTTGAAGTGGGAAAGTGTACTGTGGTCTGATGAGTCTACATTTCCAAATCGTTATCAGCACAAAGTTCAAAAGCCAGCATCTGTGATGGTATGGGAGTGTGTTAGTGCCCATGGCATGGGGAACTTGCACATCTTCGAAGGCACCCTTAATGCTGAAGGATACATACAGGTTTTGGAAGAACATATGCTGCCTTCCACATAGTGTCTTTTTCAGGGACATCCCTTCTTATTTCAGCAAGAAAGTGCCAGGCCACATTCCACACGCATAACAGCAGCATGGGATCGTAGGAAAAGACTGCAGGTACTAGACTGACCTGCCTGCAGTCCAGACCAGTCTCCTATTGACATTGTGAGGCACATCATGAAGCGTAGAATATGACAACAGAAACCATGGACTATTGAGCAGCTGAAGTTGTACATAAAGCAAGAATGGGAAATATTTCTACTTACAAAGTTTCAGGAACTAGTGTCCTCAGTTCCAAGAAAACAGTTTTTGAGTGTTGTTGAAAGGAAATATTACGTAACACATTGGTAAATGCCTTTGTCTCAGCTTTTTGGGAATGTGTTGCAGGCATCAAATTCAAAATGAGTGAATATTAAAAAAAAAAAAAAAAAAAAAAAAAAAAAAATTTTTATTTGTTTAAATTAAATATATTTTCTTTTGAGTGTTTTCCACTCCGCATTGTTTTTCAT
>CAAKHD010005072.1:26755-40959 GCA_901007705.1 Fistularia tabacaria | reverse complement strand
AAAAAAACAGTTTTTGAGTTTTTTTGAAAGGAAATATTACGTAACACATTTGTAAATGCCTTTTTCTCAGCTTTTTGGGAATGTGTTGCAGGCATCAAAATTAAAAAAAAGAAAATTAAAAAAAAAAAAAAAAAAAAAAAAAAAAAAACTTTTATCAGCTTGAGAATTGAATATATTGTCTTTGGAGTGTATTCAACTGAGTATAGGTTGAAAGTTATTTGCAAATAATTGTATTCTTCCCCGCAAGTCCCCTTCGAGTACCCTTGCCTCTTCTAGTCCCCTTGGACTCTAGAGACAACCCAAACCCAGCACTGCAAGTAACCTTTGAGTCCTCTTGCCTCTTCGACTCAAAGACAACTTGGACCCAGCACAGCCCTCCATTCACCTTCTTAAGTCCCTGAAAACACTTTATGGCCTGGGAGTCTTCTTCCATATGCATTTGCACAATCAGGCACCTGTGTTGTCATGTTTAGTGCAGAGATCTGACCCAAATGCAAGAACACTCCTAGATGGTGAGGTGTTTTCAGGGGATTTAAGGTGAATGGAGGGCTGTGCTGGGTCCAAGTTGTCTCTGGAGTCAAAGGAGACTTGCGGGGAAGCCGGCGAGATGTAAGACTTGCGAGGGAGGATGTGACGTGAGAGAACAATGCGGCACCAAAGGGCAGGCAACAGCCTGATGAGGCTTAATGATTCACTCTCGCTGGAGTTCACCCTCCTGCATGGCTTCTACTTGACGAGCAGTTGGATCCCAACATAAATATAAAGAAGTGACGCTTCCTTTTAAAGTATGCACTGAACTGAGTCTGACAGTAAGGAAAATCTCCGCTGAAGCCTGCAATGACATAAACTATTTTTACTCCAGACCTCAATCTTGTTTGGTTCTGTCTTGACTGTGTCAAATCTCAGCAGGGATTCCACCTTATTTAAATTATTTTTGTGTATGCTACAATTGTGGACAACATTAATCTAGTCAGATCTATTTTCAATGGCGTCTTGATCTCTACATCCTGCTTCGTTGTGCTGCAACAACAGATGAAGTTC
The DNA here is from genome assembly GCA_901007705.1 of Fistularia tabacaria. Lineage (NCBI taxonomy): Eukaryota > Metazoa > Chordata > Actinopteri > Syngnathiformes > Fistulariidae > Fistularia > Fistularia tabacaria. The sequence goes on along the minus strand of CAAKHD010005072.1, from coordinate 39,918 downwards.
ATGCAGTTCAGTCACTCATTTTGTCAGCTTCTCTGATGGGCTTCTTTTCATCAAGGGTGACATACAAACTGCCATAATTTTTGACTTGGTGCTCCGTCCTGTTCAACATATATGAAGTGATCTCACGTATGGAAGTCTGTTATGTCATATTTATAACATACATAGCTTCTAACATAAACATGATAGAGGACTAGCCAAGTCAGGTTGAAATTATATAGCGCCAAATCTCAACAGAGTTGTCTAAATAAACTTTATATGGTGGTCTGCATCGCAGTGCTATAAAATGATTTGCAGAAACCCAACATTCCTCCATGAGCAAGCACTTGGGGACAATGAAAAGGGAAACCTGCCCTTCACCAGACAAAAACATTGGATGGATCCAAGAAAAATGTGGACGGCCGTCCGTCTCGACCAGTCGGGCTAGACAGGGAGAGAATGACAGAGAAGGTACAGAGATCGACAGCAAATAGTAATAGAGACAGGGGTGGTATGAAGGCAACAAAGCAACAAATCTCTCTTAACAGCTTAAATATTCATGAAATAATGAAATTGTAGAAGTATAGCAGAATACACACTATACTGGTTGCTAAGTGATCACGGGGGGTCCTAGGGACAAATATCCAATCAATCTCTCATTCACACATCTGGGCAAGTTAGGGTCTCCAATTAACCTACCACATGTTTTTGGACCGTGGGAGGAAATTGGAGAATCCAAAGTCAAAGTTGAGCAAAATCTACTTCCAGGCGCAAGCAGTGACCAAGGATGCATTAAATTTTAAATAGAATTCCATGTCCCATTGTGAGGGACCACATGACATTCTCTAAGAGCTGTACCCACAACTCTCCTTGACTATTTTTTCTCACCTCTAGACATTGCAACTCATCCTTTTAATCACCCCATGACTCCCTTCCCCACCTAAGTCTCACCTTTATTTGCTTGCTCTTTTCAAAGTCAAATAACCGGTGTGTTTTCTCAATTCTGTAACTAGATGATGTAGTTCTATGAAACTGTTGACTCACTGTATATCTTCCTGGTTTAACATTTACAGAGAAACATGCTTTTTTGATGGGGATGTGGGTTTTTCAAATGTATGTTTGTAAAAATATGTCAATGACTGGTTACCAGGGTGTTCATTTTTTAAAGGTCAGCTTCACTTGAAATTTTGCAACTTGAACTCAAAATCCCACAGTAATTGTGCAACATCTACCCTTTCCTTCTTATGTTAAGCTCCCACCTATATCTTTGTGCTTCCTGCCAGTATCTTCTTTCATTCAGTAAAAGAAAAAAATAAATATTTTTCACATGTTGCACTAAAACATACAGTACAGCATGAGATGTAGGAGATGGATGGAAGTAGGTGGCAGCTAAAAGAGAGAGTGGGATAGTAAAAGTAAGAACAAGTAGTCTGATGGGAGTTGAGGGTTTCTGCTTGAGAGAAACTGGAATATTAAAGAGGCACAAGTGCAACGGAGACTGAATAATAAATATGTCTCTGATGCAGTTTAGTCAATTAAATACACAAGACTTTACTTTGTGCAGTGATGCACTTGTCTAGCCTTAGTGGCAAAGTACTATTGTGAGACAGATAATAATACTTAGCAGACCGTTGGGTTGAGTTTAACCCAGGCCAGTCTACAGGTGAATATGCGGTTGTAAAGGAAAAAAACCTGAAAATCTGAAATCATGTGTGCTGTGTGTTTAAGACACATAGAGGGTGTAAAAAACAGTTATGGGCCAAATAATGATTGAATGTTTATTAATTAATTGATTAATTAATTAATTAATTTATTTAATTTAACAAAGATCATTGATAACACAGTACTGTTGTGTAACATTGTTAGAATGGTGTCAAATTAAATTACTACAACTGGTAATAATGCTAAATACATAAAGTAATACATTTGTTATAATGTCTCATATCATGTAAATAACATTATGTAATAAAGTCCTCACACACAGTGAAACACAGAAACGTGTACACATAAACACATAAATATATGAAGCTGCCTAGAAAATAGTTGGACATTACTGTAGACTGTCTGAAATGCATGGATGTGTTATTGGATTTGAAAGCAGGAAGGCTAACACTGATGTAAATGTTCTTTTTGACATTTCATCAAATGGGATAAAATGAATGGAATGCAATTAAGCTTTTGGCATTGGCCTTTAACACCAGGAACTCAAAGGTAGCTCAAAAAAGTGATACTGATACATGTAAAACCTTGATGTGACTCATGGGCACAAATGGGCAGAAATTATTTATGAAGCAGCTGGTAATAGAGGTCAGGGGTCATCTGACTGAATGAATGGTGGTAACAGGAGGATTAGGTAGGAGGAACACAGGAAGGAGGGATGTGAGAAAGGGTAAACACTCTCAGCAGTTTGTGCTTCACGTGTATACATGATCTTCATGTATACATACATACATACATACATACATACATACATACATACATACATATGGTAACATTCATCTTGAATCTTTTTGTTCTAATATATGATCTACTTATTTGTATTTATTGCTATTTCTTCCTTCATCTGTATGCAGATCTGTTTTTGAAGATGTGATGTGATTTTGATGATATCCAAGCATTCCAAGCTGAAGGTTGGCTGATGTTGGTGGTTCGGTCTCTACATTGGAGAGACCGAACAACCTCCATTTCGGGACAGGACTCCGAGGTCCAGCTTCATGGTCGGAAGGATGAGGGCCATTCATTTGAAAACAGCGATGTCAGTGTTCCGGCTAGAGAAGACAGAGAGGAGTCAGAGAGGCCATCTTTGTTAAAACAGAAAAACTATCTCTGAGCAGAGGCGGGGGCCTCAGACACAACTTTTTCACAAACGTATAACACCGTACTGGGATCGATGCCAAGAAAGATTTGCAGACATGGACCAGGCCCATCTGCACCCTCCAAGCAACCAGGAAATATTCACCACCAGAACACCAGCCCCTGGTAACTTCCACATGAGCCTCAGTTCAGGTGATCCATAAGGTTTCACTCCTTTGTCTGGCTTTAACTTTCACATTCCAATCCTGGTAATCCCCAAAAGTTTCACCTTTTTCCCCAATGAACAACAACCCCATTCGCACAACTACCCCCTGAGACACAGTCTCTGCCAATCAACTCTTCCATTTACATAACAAGCCACCATAACGTAGTCCCGCTCAAAACCCTGGCAGTTATATTCTGAAACGCCACACATGTCATTAGAACAGAAGAAGCCTCTAGGATGAAGAGTGAAATATCTTCAAGTAAAGAAATTCAAGATTACAACCACTGACCTGGATGACTGAGAATCTCCCAAGACATACTTTCAATTTTGTTTTCTCAAATGTTAAAAAAAGGACTCAAATGTGCCCTGGGGGTTAAAAAAAGTGCAATCTAGATCAAAAAGACAATGATTGATTATCATGATAAGTGATGAGCAGAGGAATGTTTGACAAGGCAAGTGAACTATTTTTTTTTTAAACATGAAAAAAATATGTAAATGTGTAAAATAGAATTCAAAAAAATCTAAATTTGACCTAAAGCAGATCAAATAATGATGCTTGTTTTTTACCGTCAAAAAGACTAAAAACAGTTTTGGTAAGTTGATGGAGGGGCAGAAAGATCTAGAGAGAGTGTATTACTGACAATCATTTTTCATCAATATTCCTGCTCTAGCCATCTGTTATTATTTTTTTTTGTGTGTTAATGGTTCTTAGAATTTTTTGATATATTCTGTTTACACCTTTATCTACTAATCTCTATATTATATTTATTTATATGTTTTTCTTTGTTTTACTTAGAATACTATCCAATTTGTAAAACTAACAAACCTTATTAAATCACAATATTTTGCTCTTTATTGAATGTATCGAGCAGTATCTACGGTTGTTATTGTTGACAACATGTGTGGGTAACTTAATGAAATGAGCAACAACAGACCAGTCTACCTTGACTAGTTCACCTGAGGATGATAAGAAAATAAGATAATATCTAATTATCTTAGCTTAGCTATAAAGCTATAAAGCTTCTTTACTGAATCCTTTCAATGGGAGGGGGCATCAGTTGTAGTCCTTGCTTCCTTTGGACTTCCAAGCTCTGAAAATACAGATGCATCCTTCACATTTTCATAAAGAGAGAATAGCTTGTAACAAAGCCTCTTGTGCCACTTACTCCCACTGCACCACCCAATGGGACACCCCATGGGACCTTTCTCCAAGAAGATGTAAGATAATAAAAACAGTAATAAAAATAAAAACTGGTAAAATGAACCTGCAAAAATCTTCAGTGGCCCTTCCTTCAAGGATGAAGAGCTAAGAGAAGAGAAAATCAGCATGGAAAAACATAAAGTAAGTGGCAGAGTAGTGTAAACACCTACTGACAACAAAGCAGAATGTTTAACAGAATGTTACCACTTTGATTGATTTAAGTGCATGAATTGCCTTATCCATCGCAGAAGCACAATGTTTCCAAGTCAAAAATCTGAACAGATGAATTACTGCTGCAAAGTCATGGAGAGATATGACACCATGCATGCGAGATGTAGCTTCAGCTTAAGAGGAGGTCAAGGAGTAGCTATTCAAGTAAATGAGAACGCTGTTAAACTATCAATAATAAACACACAATAAGCTGAAAGGCACTCGTGATTTGATGCTGTCATTCCAGACATAACCTGACATGAGGGACAAAACTAGACAATCGGTATGTCAGAAAAGTGGAAATTAACTGAAGATAAAATTAAATCCCTCCTGAACAAGTTGGTAGGCTTTGGGAATCCAATTCCAAAGGACATTCTTGAGGCGAGGTTGTTGTGGTGACCCCCGAGAACCTCGGTTTGTCCTCCTTGTCATCTCAGTCCATTTTTTTGACTTCTTGCTATGTATAAAAAAATAAGTGTTGCTTTTTTAAAAATCAATGAACAACTGCAGAGAAAACAAAATTACATTTCTGCATGCAATAAAACATTTTGAACTTTGAAAAACAGAAGTTGGGTTGAAGGTTCCTGTTAAGCAAAATACCCAATGTCTATTTGAGTCTTTCTTGTCTTCTTTTTTTTCTTCTTTTCCTTTCGGCTTTTCCCTTCAGGGATTGCCACAGCGAATCAACCTTCTCCATATAACCCTATTCTCTGTATCCTCATCTCTCACCTCCCACTACTTTCTTATCCTCATTTGAGTCCTTCTTGTATTTATGGAAAAAAAAAAAAGCCAAACTTTAGTTATCCAACCACAACAAACCAAAATTGATATCCTCTCTCTGTATACTTTCCTCCTTTTACTGGTGCGTGCAATCAGCTGTCAACCTGAATCATAAAAGGCCTATTTCACTGAAAAATGAAAACATATGAATATATGCAAAATAATAGGCAATTAAAATATTATTCATTCTTGGTTAATTTGATTGCTGCGCTTGAACCTCCGTGCACACCGTCTGCATATCGGGGCTGTATGCCGTCACCTTCCTCTTCACACAGGATTGTAAGCTATCATCTGTGAGGCGTGTGCAATGTTTGCTTCTAATAAAGTTCATGACGGCGCGACGGGCTACCGAAGCTTGGCAAGGGAGTGCAGGGCACCCGAAGCCCGGCAAGAGAGCACAAAGCCCGGTGAGAGAGCCTAAAGTCAGGTGAGAGTGTGGGGATCCCTAAGACCGGCAAGGGAGCGCGGGGCTCTCGAAGGCCGGCAAGGGAGTGTGGGGACAGACAGGGTCAATTCCAGGAGGTCTCCCACAACAGACAAATGCAACCTGCCCACTAGGAAGGGAAAGAAGACAACCTGGAAACTAGTGGGACTGGAAGCTAAGCTTTTAGGTTCACATTGATTGCCTGCCATGGGTGGCAACTTGCCTGGTGGACAAAATCAACCGATGAGGCGGAACCACCGGAAAAAAGCACTGAGAACCATGACAACCAAGAGAGAACGCTTTATCACTGGAGTCACTGTCATCTTCTTGATACATCTGTGCCTTGAACTCAAGGTATTTGGCAATGTTCTTTCAAGGTTTTTGCATGGCCTGGCTATCTGGTCAGTATTGAAAGCAGGAGTTGGCAACTGCGAATCAGTAAGTGAGGCATAGTACTTACACCCCTCTTCTTAGTACAGCTGGGTATTCTGCAGGAGATCAGCATGTAATTGCACATGTAACTGCCCCCTTGTGTTCAGACTTTGATTTTCTTTTTTCTCATTTGGACCAACTGGAACAAGTCTCCTTGGGGTCATTACCAATGCCGGTTAGTATTGTCACAAAAGGTTAGTTGTCCATCTATTTGTGAGTACGATTTCCAGGGATTGCTGTACATACATTTGTAAAAACTCTCTCCAGTATCTGCTCAGTACCTTTCCTGTGGTGAAGTGGCACTCTTGGCACCCAAATTTTTTGAATCGTCCCTGCAGCAGCCAGGGCTCTTTCCTCTTTACCACAGATTACATAGTCCTGATGTCTGTCAGAAAGTACATTTTACAATTGCTGTTTTCATATGAAATAAATTTGCTAACCTTTGAAAACTCACTGAAGTATTGCTAGGATGTAAATTTACCTGAAACAATTAAAATCTAACATTCAGAGACATGTTTTCTTCTTTCCAAAAGATTGCTTGCTTTGATGGCAGATATTTTGAAGAGAGGGTAAATGACTGTTGGGAAGGATACACCCCCTCATGCTTGATGTAATTTTAGAGCTCCAGTTGGGACAGCAGTACTTAAAAAGATTGAATTGCATAATAAGAAAGAGTTGACCAAATACATGATGTCTCATACTTCTTTTCCGTTTGGCTTTTCCCTTCAGGGGTTGCCACAGCGGATCAACCTTCTCCATCTAATCCTATTCTATGTATCCTCATCTCTCACGTCAACTACCTTCATATCCTCTCTCACTACGTCCATAATCTTCTCTTCGGTCTTCCTCTAGACCTCCTGCCTGGTATCTCCCATTCCAGCATCCATCATACTGCTGCTCACAAATACTGACTTCTTCTCTCACTCTAGTTTTCACTACTCTTTCCCATAACATATGGCTCATCAAATGTATCCCTCTATAGTTACTGCAATTCTGCACATTCCCCTTATTTTTGAAAATGGGCACCATCACCCTTCTTCTCCACTCCTCAGGCATCTTCTCTCTCTCTAAGATCATGTTTAAAAATCTAGCCAGAAACTCTACCGCTGCCTCTCCTGGACACTTCCATACCTCCACAGGTATGTCATATGGACCAACTGCCTTTCCATTCTTCCTCCTCTTCAGTGCCTTTCTCACTAATCTCTGCTACTTTGTGGTCTACAATAGTCAGCTCTTCTACCCTTCTTTCATTTTCCTCATTCATCAGCCCTTCAAAGTACTCTTTCCATCTTCCCATCACTCTTTTAGCATCTGTCAATGTATTTCCCTCTCTATCCTTAATCACACGGACCTGCTGTACATCCTTTCCATCACTATCTCTCTGTTTTGCCAACCTGGGCATAGCCACTAACAACAATGAGCATCACAACTTCAATTCCTAGTTTCAGGCTCATAAGTCTATCTGACATTCTTTTCCTCTCCAGAACATTCCTAACAAACTCCTCTTTCAAGATAATTCCTATTCCATTTTTCTTCCTGTCAGTACCATGAAAGTACAACTTAAAACCTGCTCCCAAGCTTCAACTCTTACTCCCTTTTCATTTGGTCTCCTGGACACACAGTATATCCACCTTCCTTCTCTGCATCATGTCAACCAACTCTCTACCTTTTCCTGTCATCATTCTAATATTCAGAGTCCCTACTCTCAGTCCCACACTCCCACCTTTCCTCTTCTCTCTCTGCTTCCGAACACAACTTCCTCTTCTCTTTTTTCGACCCACAGTAGCCCAATTTCCACTGGTACCCTGTCGGTTATCGGCACCAATGGTAGTCATTGTTAACCCGGGCCTCGACTGATCCGGTATGAAATTCTTAGGTTTGATTCACATATTTGGTTTTCGCAAAAGTTTTACGCCGGATGCCCTTCCTGACGCAACCCTCTGCATTTATCCGGGCTTGGGACTGGCTCAGGGAGAAACTGGCCTGTGCCCCCCCGAGTCTGGCTCCAGGAGACACTGACCTGTGCCACCTTGAGGCTGCATTAAATGCATGATGTTTACAACAGAGGACAAAAGTAAATTGCTTTGTCCCAGGTGGATCTTTGGGCCATCTAGTCAGTATTGAATGCAGGAGTTGGTAACTGCTAATGGTCGTACAACACTTCCCCCAATGGCTGTCATTGGCAGGAGAGCAAATACTACATCAAAAAACCATCGGGAGTTTAATTAGTAAAGTTGTAGGTGAAAACAGAAGATCAGTAGTTTCAGCATGTTTGATATATAATAGGCCTCATCTAAGGACTAAAATGCGGGTGTGGTTTGTAATTCGTTCAAGTAATGTTTAAATTAATCTTAGAAATTCATTCACGAAGAAGTTTGGAATAGGTTATAATGAACTGTAAAGGTTCTCTTCAAACCTTGTTTGAGACAGTCACTTTGTAACTTACAACTCCATTTTGTGTTTGCAACAAGAAAAAATTAGGTTATGTGGTTCAAAAGAAAGACATGAAAACATGTTAGAACAAAAAAAAACAGCAAGAGAAGGGGTGGAGGATAGAGGGGAATATCAAACAAGAATATAAGACATTGACAGATGAAAAGATAGACTTTAATGAACCTGCAGAAAATATGAAGGAGATCAGGAATCAGGCAGTATGAAAAAACGAAGCAAGAGGGAGAGTAACAGATGGAGGAGGAGGACAAAGAGAAAAATGAAAAAACACATTGAAATGTTTCTACACCCAAACTGAATTACAAGCATGGCTAAACACCCCTCCACTGAAGGGTAGCTAAACCTCCAGTGGCAGCATTTGGAGTTTTGGTCAGCTGCTGAAGCGAAAGATCAAATAACTGACCTCCACTGTCTTATTACTCCATATGTATTCATTAGGCTCTGTTTGCTGTGATTAATATTGAAAAGTATATACTACCTTTCTTACCTTTTAACCTTTCCCCTCTGGAGGTTCGGCTATTAAAAACAAAAAAAAAACTAACAAACAAACATACATTTTTAAGAGTTTTATTCAATGGTATGGTTTAATTATCATGGTACCAATCCATAATGAACCAAGCATGTATATGTCCACACACAAGGATGGATGTCCAATTATTGAAAAACGTAGGCCAGATATTGATGCCCCTCATGCAAACAGGATGCCAATACTGCAATTACAGCTTTAAACAATGACAACAACCTTTTTATTTGCCCTTTTTCATGAGGCTTAAACCCCTCAAACCCTCGACATTAGTCAAAGATCACATCATGTCTGTAGCGTGTGTGTATGTGTGTGTGTGTGTTAATAACATTGGGGGTAGAATATTGATCCCAACCAATTAACCTGTCCAAACGTCCCTAGTGGCAGAGAGAATGACAAAAATGCACCATTGGTATCTCCTAGACAGAAGACCTTTAGACTGTGTTTAATGAGACCACCTCCCTGAAATGAGGCTTTTAGAGTCATCATGTGTGAGTGGTCAAAGGGCAGTTTGAATCATATCGGGCTTAGTTTGTAGGAAATGCGACATAACTAAATATTTAAACATGGTTGGTAAATTGGGAATGTTCCTCGTTCAAAACCTTTTGACTGAATTTACAAATTGATAACTTAAAAAATCCATCCATTCATCCATCCATCCATCCATCCATTTTCTGCTGCTTATCTTGGGTTTGGTCATCAGGGCAGCAACTTAAGTAGAGAGGTCTAGACTTTAGGCTCCTTTTTGGGGGAGTCCTGAAGTGTTCCCAAGAGAGCTGAGAGAAATTGTGAAAGGAACAGTCTAGACATCCTGCAAAGGAAAAATATTTTGGCCGCCTATGTCCATGATCTTGTTCTTTCGGTCACTATCCACAGCTTGTAACCATAAGTGATGCTTGGAATGTAGATCAACTGTTAAAATCTTTCAGCTCAGCTCCTTGGTTGCCACAACAGACTGAAATGTAGTCAGCTTTACTCCTGATGCTGTTCCAACTCATCTTTCAATCTCCCGTTCCAGTCTTTCCTTACTTGTGAACAAGGTACCAAGGTACTTTAACTCTTCCACTTGAGGCAGGACTTCATCCTCGATCTGGAAAAGGCATGCCACTTTAATCCGGCTGAGGTCAATGGCCTTGTATTTGGGGGTGCTAATTCTCATTCCAGTCGCTTCACATGATGCTGCAGACCTGGTGAGTTGGGTTCAACTCTCAATGTTAGATCAATACAACAGAACCGCATCTGCAAAAACAGGGAACCTATCTTGAGGCCACCAACCCAGATTCCATTAATGCCTTGGATGTGCCTGGAAATACTCTTCATAAATGTTATAGCTAGAGATACCTCAGGTCACTGGCTCAGGTAATATAGTAGCTCACAGGAAATTAATCTTACTTATTGCTGGCAATGAAGAACAAGTTCAGACACATGTTGTACAGAGATCAAATTGTCTGTGTAAGAGGGGGTAATACCCCCTGTTCCTTGAGTAACACCCTACAGGACACACTGAGAGAAAGATTAATTTACCCTCTTCAAGTCTACAAAGCTCATTCTTGTCAAAATCATGTTGTGGCAACTGGACTTGAATTTCTTCATTTGAAGATGTTTCACCCCTCACCTTCTTCAGTTATACTGACCTGTGGGGAGTTTCCAATCCAGGCTATTCCCAAAAGTTGCTCTTTTGTCCCCATCGAACAACACCCCCATTAGCATAACAACCCCCTTCAATCTAGTTTATGCCAATCAACTCTTCAATTTGCATATCAAGCCATCATAACCTAGACCTGCCTACTACCCTGACAGTTATAACTCCCCACGTCATTAGAACTGAGGAAGCCTCTCGGATGACGGGCGAAATATCTTCAAGTGAAGAAATTCAAGTCCAGTTGCCACGACAAGAAGATTTCAACAAGAATTCCCCATGATCTTGATGACTGAGAACCTCCACAGACATACAAAGCATATGTTAATTGGTTGAGGAAACTCAATATGAGAACTATTTGTTCAAGATTCCAGCCACACTGGAAGACTCTTTCATCAGCATAAATGAGTATGTGACCGGGTACATCAGCACTTGCGTTGACATTGACATAATCATGCCCACCATGAGTTAAGAAGTTCCCCAACCAGAATCCTGACTGAAAAGTAGGGTATGCCACATGCTACCTGCTGTCTGGCATTTAGGTATGGCAATGAGACGTGGTACAAAGCTGAAAAGTATGGACTGAGGGAAGCAATCACAACAGCCAAGAGGCCGTACAGAGCTGAATGGCTTCTCCTCTACTACTGACCATGGATGGGTGTTGCATGGCCTGCGGCACATCACCGACTACAATCCCTCACCAGCATCAGCAGCTCAGCAGACAGACAGCCAGATGACCTGAACACCTTCAACACCCACTTTGACACATCAACTCTCCCCCACTCTCATTCCTCACCTCTACCAACAGCATCATCAGACCAAGTACAGAGAAACCTGAGGAGGATCAACTCCCGCAAGAGAGCAGGACCAGACAACATTCCTGGGCGGGCCTCAGAGCGTATGCCAATGGGCTGGCTGATGTTCCCACCTTCGTCTTGAATCCCTCCCTCAACCAGAGCACCGCACTCCCCTGCTTCAAGAGCACAATTATTGCCCTCCCTTTCAAAGAAAAGCCCACCCACCTACCATAATGATTACAAGCCAGTAGTATTCACTTCAATCATTGTGAAGTGCTTTGAGTGAGTGGTGCCGGCCCACATTCAGAGCAACATACCGCACCCCCTGGACTCCCTATAGTTTGCATACTGGCCCAACATGTCCACCTTAGATGCCATAGCCGCCACCTACCATTACTCCCTCTCCCACCTAAAAAACATGGATTCCAACATCAAGATGCTTCTTGTGGACTACAGCTCCACATGGTCATCCCCCACAAAATGCCTGCACCCCGACCTCAGTGACTGGCATCTAGACGTCCTAACTGCCAGACACCAGTCTGTCAGGATAGAAAATAAGATTTCATCCAACATCCTTACAAACACGGGCACAACTCAGTGATTTTCCCTTGGCCCTATCCTCCACACCCAGTTCCCCCAGATGTGTGTCATCTCCCACAGGGACAACATCATCCTGATGTTTGCAGATGACACTGCAGTGATAGGACGCATTATTGACAGGGACAAAACAGGCTACAGGATGATGGTGGCTCATCTGTTGTCATGTTGTGAGGAAATCAATCTCATGTCCCTCAAAATGGACATGACAAAGGGGAGGAGACCTCATCAGCCACTATTTATCCAAGATCTCAAAGTTGAGAGGGTGAGCAGTTCTAAATACCTGGGTATCCGCATCAGTGAGAACTTTACCTGGTCATTCAAAAGCATGTCAATGCTTCAGAAAGCTCAACCTTGGCCATTCTTTCTGAGGAGATTGAGGAAATCTTGTATGTTGCCCAAATCCTGAGCATTCTTCAACAGTTGTATTCTTGAGAAGATCGAAAAGAGCTGCATCACCATATTATATATCAGCACCACTACTTTGGAGCGCAAAGTGGAAGACAGCAGAGGAGATCACGAGAGCCAAACTTCTTCCCCTGCAGAGTCCACAGGAGAGCTACCTCCATTGCCAAGGACCACCCCCACCACAAACTGCTTACAGTCCTACCCTCCGCCCGGAAGTACAGAAATGTTGTGTCTCAGGACAACTAAGTGGACCTGACAATGTTAGGATTGGAGATGTCTGTACCCAAAAGTAGACACAGATGCTTGATACTTGGAGAAAAGAGGTAGATTTTTATATGGACTCAGGAACTCAGACGAAAGGGGGAGAGAGGGTGCCGGGTTTAAAATCTCAGGCTAAGGGGGAGGTGAAGCTGGAGGACAGGAATGCACGAAACGGTGACGAGCTGGCAGTGAGCACACCAGTCTCTGAAGCCTAAATAGTGCACCTAAGCCTAAATACTGCTCCAAGATGAGAAGCAGGTGCAACACCATCAGCTTCTGTGAAGAAAGCTCAGGGACACCCCCCCCCCCCCCCCCCCCCCCCCCCCCCCCCCCCCCCCCCCCCCCCCCCCCCCACCACCCGACCCACCCCACCCTGACGGAGAACAGGGGGGGCCGCAGAGGCAGCGGCCCCGACCCCCCCCCCCCCCCCCCCCCCCCCCCCCCC
>CAAKHD010005072.1:0-18185 GCA_901007705.1 Fistularia tabacaria | reverse complement strand
GGGGGGGATGGGGGGGGGGGTGAGCTGGGGCCACATTTTTTTCTAAGGTGGACCTGGTGCGTGGTTATCACCAGGTGCCGGTGCGCGCAGGGGACTTGCCCAAGACTGCAGTGGTCACCCCATTTGGGCTTTACGAGTTCCTGCGCATGTCTTTCGGGTTGAAAGGTGCTGCTCAGACCTTTCAAAGGCTTATGGACTCGGTGATGCGTGACCTCTCCTCCGTGTTTGTTTACCTGGATGATATCCTGGTGGCCAGGCCTGGTGTGTTTCTGGGAATTTTTGACCATTCTTCCAGAAGTGCATTTGTGAGGTCACACACTGATGTTGGACGAGAAGGCCTGGCTCTCAGTCTCCGCTCTAATTCATCCCAAAGGTGTTCTATCAGGCTAAGGTCAGAACTCTGTGCAAGCCAGTCAGGTTCATCCACACCAGACTCTATCATCCATGTCTTAATGGACCTTGCTTTGTGCACTGGTGCACAGTCATGTTGGAAAAGGAAGGGCCCAGCTCCAATTTGTTCCCACAAAGTTGGGAGCATGGAATTGTTCAAAATGTCTTGGTATGCTGAAGCGATACTAAGCATCAGCATTTGGACATTTTCGACAATTCCATGCATTCCTTCCTTCTGGAAGAATGGTCAAAAATTCCCATAAACACACTCCTGAACCTCGTGGACAACCTTCCCAGAAGAGTTGAAGCTGTTATAGCTGCTAAGGGTGGACCAACATCATATTGAACCCGATGGATCAGGAATGGGATGTCACTTATGTTCATATACGAGTCGAGGCAGGTGAGTGAATACTTTTGGCCATATAGTGTATATATCAAGAGCTGGATAATCGCTAGCTTTATGATCTTGCTCATTTTACATAGATGTAAATTTAACAACAAGAAAGTGATGGAAAATACACGGATGACAAGGATTGAAATACAGTCATGTGTATTTACTCTCAAAGATGTTTCTACAATTGACATCAGCTCCTTGTGCTGTCTCGTTCGAGACAAATCCAACAACCAATTGATTTGCTTTCATCTCAGTGACTCCCTGACTCCTGAGAGAGATCTGATTCCAGAACATTCACCTGCCAGGTGCCTGCTTTATCTGCTGCTCGAGCAGAGAGGCTCATTACAACACCCCTTGCTATTTGGTTGCTGGCAATGAGGTTTGGAAATGCTGGAGAGAAAGGTCATAAGTCAATATTGGCTTATCGCTACATTGCTATTGCTAACCGAGGTGCGGCTCCCAAATTGAGGTATCAGATACTGAAAACTTCTTCGGCAAATACTCACGAGCAGAATATCTGTTCCATAGATTTCTATGGACATAATTTTTACAGAGAACACACCTCTTTGAGATTGAATAAAATGTATATTTTGGTAACTGTCGAAAATGGAAAAATGGAGAAAATCCTTTGGTCATACGATTTAGGGACCATGTTTAAACACATATTGATAATCAGTCTAATATCATTTAAAAAACAAAATATATGACAGGCTGATTTCTAAAGTGCCTTTGAAAAAATAGGTAATAATAATTTTAAAAAACTGTTTGCAATTCCATCACCCTTTTTCAGCGCAGTCTGTTTAATGAGACAGCACTTCTTTCCAATTTTTGCAAGCATTTTAGACAATGAAATGAAACATCTGTTTCAAAATTATTCATTGTCAGTACAAACTGCCGATATGCAGTTGCTATGTCAACGATTAACATGTGAAACCAAAAACGTTATCTACCATTGTGCAGCTACAATACCTTTGTGCCTGTGGTATTTTATACTGCTCTGTCACTCTCCTAGCTATTGTTCCGCTTGTCCGCAAACTTGTGCTTGCATGACAAAACCAGTCACCTGTTCTGCTTAAAATGTCCCTTGTAACAAGTGACAGTCTGAGAGCTTTAGTTGTCATGGTGTCCGACTTACAGAAATTTTAAGTAAAACACTGAAAATAATCATATAAGATGTAACGTGGTAGTTGTGTGTGCAAATGTTGACAAAACAATAACCCATGTCAGTTTCCCACCAGACAACGACTGAATGCATGCTCATAATCCCAGCTAGTTGAGTAAACCTTGGTTACGTATGACCAAATCATGCTATTTCATAATCATTCAGCTGTTTTCTCACTTTATTGGATCCCCGGAAAGCAGTAAAAGCTCCATGTGACACCATTTTAGAGAAAATAAATTGTTTTATATGAGAAAAGCTTTAATTTAGGCCAGAATGTTTAATTGTCATTATCTCAATGATATGATTCCATACAAATAAAATATATCAGCTGCTCAAACTTTAATAATCCACATGGGTTCAACTGCTAATGCTTTCCCCTGGACAATAGCCTGTTAATATTAATTTAATTTGAACAGAATCTGTTAAACCAGAAAATAAAAGGGGTTGTATCAACATTTCATCTCAATAATTAACATATATGACTTTTTCTTCTTGAATTCATCATGTGGCACTGGAAAGATTAAGTGTGTAGATTCACCGCTGTTCCAGTATAACACAAACATACTTTTTTTTGTATTTTTTTTTTTTTTTTAGTTTAATACCTTAAAAAAAGGTGTTTTGTAAATTACATAGTGAATGCTTAAATGCAAAGATATTTTGAACTGTTTTTCTAACCAATTTTGAACTGTTACTGGGATACTACAAGAACCAGAAATCATGAACCAAATAAATTCTGGGATTAATGAACGTCATATGAGACTCAACAAAACTGGCAAGTTCTGTACATCTCTGTCATGTCTTTTGTTAATGTGTCAACATTCTTTGAATTTCTGACTTTGCAGATCATCCATATTGTGTTTCTGTCACATTTTGTCAATTTAGTCCTGTTCCCCTTTTATAGCTTGTAGTACTTAATCCTTATGTTTATTTTCTACACCTGTCAATTAATAGCTCCCCTCAACTGGTTGTTGTGGGTGTGGCTCAGTTGCTCGGGTGGGTATCCCTCTAAGAAAGTTGGTGATTTGATTTCCTCCCGTCTGCAAGCTTGGGCACCCAAGTTGTCCCCATTGGTCTGGTAATGGCTTTGCAGAGAGGCATGTGTATACAGGTGATAATAGTAATAGGTGATTGTAATCCTCTGTAATGCTTGGTATAAGTGGAAATCGTATCTATAAAAATAACAATTACAATAATAATAATATTATTTGTCAGGGTTGGGCTCATGGCAGCCATGTGATTGGCAAGCGCACACCTTTCATGGATTGCCAAACATTGGGAGCACACAGCTAGTCCTGGTTAACAACAATCAGTGAGGCAATCGTAGCTTTGAGCCTCACTAGTTGCCAGGTATTCTGTTCACTTCCCCTCAGCAGTGAAAACCTGCACATCTTGCTGGGCCGTCACACCCCTGGTGATGTAAACCTGTTCATCTTGCTGGGCAGCCACTCCCCCCTGTGTGTAAATCCTTGCAACCTGCCAGGTTGCAACCTCCCTCTTCAGTATATGCTACCGCCTTCTGCCTAGCTGCTCACCCCCGACTGGACTTCCTGTTTCTACCCAGCATTCCTCTGCCTATTCCCTCCCAGCATTCTCCTTCCTGTTCCTGCCAAGCATTCCTTTGACTTTTCCAGCCCAGCGACCCTCTGCCTATTCCTCACGATTATACCTCTGCTTGTTCCTGACCAGGTTTTTCCCTGTGGGTGTACGCCAATGCCTGTCACTTAGCCACCTGTGACTAAACCAGGCTTTTTCTCGTCGGTGTATGCTAGCGCCTTCCGCCCAGCCGCTCATCTCCAACTGGGCCTCTCTCCCATCAGTGTATTCCAGTGCCTTGTGCTGACCTGCCCGTCTACGACCGGGCCTCTCCCTTGTCAGTGTATCCTTGCATCTTCTGTCTAGCTGCCTTTTCCTGCCCTGCGTCCCCTCTGACTTGTCTGCCTCTTACTGGCTTGCATCTTGTGATTGTGGTTCAGTGTGAGCAAGGAACAGAGAAGGAAAATCTAGATAGGCGAAAATAAGATGAAGCATGTTAAGTACTCACGGTCAACAGTCAAGAGGAATGGAAAGTGTGGAAAAAAGGTGAGACAATGTGTAAATGCAGGTTGCCACAGGTGGAAAAAATATCACAGGGTAATGTTTGATGAAACTGTATCAGCAAAAATGAAAAATGAGAATCAGAATCAGAATGCTTTTTATTGCCATTGAAACATTGCTGTTACAACAAAATTGTATAACACATAAATAACACATGACTGTAATTAGATAGTAATTAAGCTTAATATATACAAAATCATCATTTATGCTACTTTCCTAGGTACTTTCTATTGGGAAGTAGTTGTCCCAATCTATAAGCCCTAAATTTCAATCCATGAAAATAATACTTCAAATAATTTTTTCACATTTTTTCCAATGGTGTATTTTAAAATGTATGTTTGGTTTATTTCAAACAGAATGTAAAATATTTAGATTCATTTTCTACTTATTTCTTATTTTTTTTTGTTGCAGAACATTCTTTGAAAAGAGTTGTCCCACACTTCCATGTAACAACCGTAACACGAATCGTTTTACCACATGGGTAGAGCCTGGTTATAGCCACGCACCAGAATTTCTGACCAGGAAGTGACACTGCATCCCTGTCGCTCATGGCTGCATGGTGAGTGATTACCCCTCATCGTTTTTCAGTAAATGTGTCCCAAAGTCTGAAAATCAGTATGTTGCATTAATAATTGTCACAACCGTACACATATAACTGCAATTTGATACACTTTTGGGGTCTCAAAGCAAAATATTATGTTTTGTTGTGTGTACAACTGTTCAAACATCTGTCGCTAGCCATTTACTTGTTAGCATGTTTGAGTTATGCTAGGGACTAGCTAAAAATGTCACAACCGTAACAGTCACAACCATAACAAATTGTAACGTTATGGGTGTGACATAATCATTACGGTATTGACAACATGTAATGTTTCACATATTTAAGACAATGTTTTATCTTTATTATTACATTATACTCTTAAAACTTAACACTACTACTACTACTAATACTAATAATAATAATAATATTTTCATTATTTTATATTTGATTTGTAAAGCACATTTCATTCTTACTAATCGCAGATTGCTCAATAATGTATGATATGATAAAACATGAAGATAATGCTGATTTGTATTTGACATTATACAGCTAAGCTGGGAGAAAGCAAGCAGCGATGTCAAAAGAACATAAAAGGAGTGGAGCAGAGAGGGTAAGAGAATACAGAAAAGGATTGAGGGAAGACCGAGAGAAGTACGAAGAATATTTAAAGAAGGAAAGAGAACGAAACAAGAAACGAAAGGAAGAAGGAAAGGTCAAACCTATCAGTGATTTATCTGACAGGGAGCAAAGGAAGGTCAGAAGATCATGGTGAAAAAGACAGCAACAACTCAGGGTATTGGTGAAAAGTCAAAGAGAGATGTAGAGATTGTGCACATCTCACACACCCTCTGCAGTGCCTTCTGCCACGCCTTCTCCCATGTCTGCTCCCACACCTTCTCACCTTCCACATTCTTCTAGTGAGACTGTTATTCCACGCACTTCTATACGACTAACAAGAGATGCTCTGGAATGCATGACCATAGAAAAATAAAGACCCTTGAGTTGAAGGTTAAAGAACTTGACCAGAAGTCAGAAAAATATAGAAAACAGAGCATTAGATTGTGCGTGAGGCCAGAGAAGTCAAAATTTTCCCCGAGAACAAAAACTCAGAAAGAAGTATGGAAGCGCAGAGTTCCTGCGCATATCAGAAAGACCCTTCTTTTTTATAACACACTCATGCATAATTTGCAGAAAAAATACAAGTCTGCCAATTACAAAGAGAAACATGGATTAAGGTGTGCACTGACAAGCAGGCTGATCAGGAAATACAATATTGTTTCTATTCTCAGAGAAACACTAGGCAGCTCCCACAGAGTGATAAACACGACTGCAGACAACCCACATCTAAAGTTCACCTATCAGAGAACTGCCCAACACAAGACCTTAAATCTAGTCAAGATTTTCTTAAGTCGAAATGACAACAGTCAGGCATCAGCAGGGAAGAAAGAAACAATCGCAAGACACAAAATTAAGAAACAAAAGGGGTTCCTCTCTGACACAATGCTGAATTTGTATCAGAAATTGATGCTGGGGATGCGTCATCTGGGCCTGTCCGACTGTCTCTTCTGCAGGACAAATCCTTTTTGGATTATTGTCCCCAACATCCATTACAGGGAGACATGTGTCTTGAAAAGTGCATGACAATGCCTAAATGAAGGCACACAGGCTTAAGCAGCTTGATGTCATCAACTCACAGAACTTGATTAAAGTGGCAGAGGAGTTGTATTGTGACACACTGGCTAAAGCTTGCATGTAACGGAAATGTCTCTCATGTAAGAGCAAATCACACACACACCAGTAAATCAGGAACCAGAGTCACGTGGTGGTAACAATGGCACACTGTAAAAGAAGACTACGAAAAAGAAAAAGACAGAAAAAGAGATAAGATCTATGACATCTATCTGTGACATATGATGACATATGATCTATGACTATGACAAAAACAGTCAAACAGATATGTGAGGGTGGTCCGGAGCACCTTTTGGAAGATTTTGAAGCAGAAATGAATTACAAAGTGTGCAAGCACCTCTACAACATCCATTTCCAGTACACACAGCTACAGTCCTTGCACAGATCTCTGAGAGAAAATCAAACTATTCTTCACATTGACTACGCAGAAAACTGGCAGTGCAAATATTCGAAGGAGGTACAGCAAGTCAACTTTGGAGCATCCCACAGACAGACAACACTGCACCATGCTGTGTCACCTTAATCCCTCATCAAGAAAAGGTCACGGAGAATCATGTCCAGATCAGCCCCAGAGTGTTCACCGCAATAATTGATAAAATACATTGTTAGCCCAAGGATGTTCAGCGTGTATTAAGTATGGGGACAGTTAGGTAATCATTTCATTTCATTGCAGTAGATGCGCTGCTATGTTGAAGTAATGTAAAATAAATGGCTCTTCAATAGTGAATGATCTAATTTTATTGATTACAAAAATTTTGTTAGTAAAATGTACAATTCATATTTTAAAGCAGGTTATGAGTTAATATTAAGCAATAAGGTTGAGGGGATATAATAAAACCTTGCAAACAAAATACTGTGGTCAAGACCAAAACATTGCAGTCACTACTGTAATAGTACGATCGCTATCACACTGAGTGTTTTGTAAAATAGAATAAGAATTGAGTCATTAAACAAGATTTTATCTTAATTTATGGCTAAATGTACATTCAATGTAATAACCAATTACTTCTGAGATCGCTATGATCAGTGCAATTAATTTTTCAAAAAAGATTGCATTTAAATTTTGATGAGTCTTAGAAAATAAACTTTGAAATTTGTTTAAAAAATAATTATAATTGATTTAATTGTAAAACCCTTTATAATAAAGTACTAAAATTATTCTTTAGAGGGTGAATGGACACATAATATTAACAGATTAATATAATGTTTTTTTATTGCAGTGTGTTACTGTGTTATGGTAGCGACACATTTCAGGAGCGGAAAAACATTTCAAGAACAGGCAGACATTAATATATGGAATTTGACTGTGCCTTTGCTAGATATGTAGCATAGAAATATAGTACAGTATATGTATGGACAAGGTTTTCGGAAAAAAACAACTTTCGAAAATGTGTTTCCAACTCTGGACTTTGCACGAATTTAGTAGAATGGTTGATATAATTGGTCTTGCATAATAATGCTACATTCAAATGCTCCTCATAACATTTCATTTCCCAAGAAGTGGCTTTTCTGATTGCACTGACTTTGTGTGCTTTTTCACTGTGCTATGCTGGGTCGTGTCTCTTTTCTGTGCCTCCTGAAAGCTTTAAAATGCAGAGGATTTGTTTCCACCACTTGTTTGCTGCACCATATCTGTAAATGGAACCCCCCAAAAATATTCCTACATTTCCAACACTGTTATCGGGGTTACCTAAATAAATAAGAGTGATGAAACACATCCAAAAACACATGTCATGTTGCCATGTAAATGAAATCAGAACTGGGTCACTTGTGTAATATTTGCACACACACATACACACACATACACACACACACACTCATGCTGAAAACTGACGTCAGGAATCTAACCAGAACAACATCATGGTATCATGGTATACATTGTTTTGTGCCTGACCATTGGACAGACAAGTCTTGGCAGTCCTTTTTTTGAGTAAATATAGTTAAAAAAAACAGGATTTTGATAAGATTTTTTCTTTCTAGTTTGGTATTTGGTAAGTAGAGTAGAGATCTTAGGTGACCAATTTGCTCCTAACTTCCACACTGTCATCTGACTTGACTCTGGCAACTTGTTCAGTTCTTTGTTTATCCTCCCGTGCACTTCCAATAATGGTCTATAACTTGACACATTATTATCAACCTCTGCTTAGCTTAATCACATATTTTCAAACAAAATAAATTGATGGAAACAGTGAGTTTCACACCATGTTTCATTTCCTATGGAAATCTCTATTTCCTTTTCTGTCTGAATGTGCAACACATCTTGGTATGAATCAAAGTAGGGTATCTACCATTTTGATTGTGGTTTTATTCTTAAGGACATGAATACTGTTATACTTATGTTTTCAGTGTTAGTGTTTTGTTGTCATATAGCATAGTCTGGCTCTTTTGAATATCCATATGCTCAAAGCATAACAATTTCTAGTTGTGCAAAAGCCATTTGCATCCAGCAAACCTGCAAAGATGACAGTAAAATGAATTTGCCTCCATCATGGTAGCAAAGGAAATTCACATGAATAATTAAAGGCTTAAATGCGTTAATTGTACCGCAACATAATTTTGAAATTGAGTGAAAAGGATGACAAACAGAGGGGTTCTTATGGGAAAAACATTTACAAAATACCGGAAACTGGTGGAGGGAGACATTCAATTCTACTTGTTTGGACAGAAGAATAACAGGTCCTGGTTTTGGATTTCTTCAGTTTGGACTTTGTTCTAAGGTTTCTCTTCATCTATTTCTGTACATGGCCTCCTCAGAAGCAGCAGCAACATGCCCACAGAAAGCCAAACTCAGCAG
Source organism: Fistularia tabacaria (assembly GCA_901007705.1). NCBI lineage: Eukaryota > Metazoa > Chordata > Actinopteri > Syngnathiformes > Fistulariidae > Fistularia > Fistularia tabacaria. The sequence continues at coordinate 9,121 of CAAKHD010005072.1, read as the reverse complement.
CGTCAGATCTTCTGCCTCTCTGTACTCCTAACTTTCCTTTGATTCAAAGCTCAGCAAACGGGTTGTTAACCATTGGGCTGTGTTTTTTTTTTTACCGTCAAAAGGAAAAAAAAAGCGATCCTTCTCGTTTTTTAGCTGCTGTTTCAGATGCAGCTTCCAATACAAATAAGTTGAATCTTCATTCTTTTCTACCCTAGTCATTTGTATTTTAAATCTGAAGCATTAAATCGAAGCCCAATTTTTATTTATTGATATCTTGTTTGATAACTGTTGATATTACATCGTTAGTTGTCAAAGTGACCAGAGATCAAGAAGGTGGAGGATTTCAGGTACATGGGGTCAACAGTCCAGAGCAACAGAGAGTGTGGAAAAGAGATAAAGAAACAGGTTCAAGCAGGTTGGAATGGGTGGAGAAAAGTTTCCGGGGTTCTATGTGATAGAAGAATATCAGCCAGAATGAAAGGAAAGATATACAAAACAGTGGTGAGACCAGTGATGCTGTATGGTTTGGAGACAGTGGCACTGAACAAAAGACAGGACGCAGAGCTAGAGTTAGCAGAGATGAAGATGTTGAGGTTCTCTTTGGGAGTGACAGGGATGGATAGGATCAGAAATGAGTCCATCAGAGGGACAACACATGTTAGATGTTTTGGAGAGAAGGTCAGAGAAGCCAGACTGAGATGGTTGGTTCATGTACAGAGGAGGGATAGGGACTATATTGGTAGACGGATGCTGGAATGGGAGATGCCAGGCAGGAGGTCTAGAGGAAGACCGAAGAGAGGATTTATGGACGTAGTGAGAGAAGATATGAAGGTAGTTGGCGTGAGAGAGGAGGATACAGAGGATTGGGTCAGATGGAGAAGGTTGATTCATTGTGGCGATCCCTGAAAGGGAAAAGCAGAAAGGAAAAGCAGAAGTTGTCAAAGTGACCAGATATCAACAGAATATGTTGGACGAAAAGTGTGCTTGCGTTGTGGTGTTAAGTTGTACACACCTAGTAATACTAGATACATTAACTTTTCAATATTCAGTTACGCTGTCACTGAATGGTGCCCGCTGTGGTTTTGTGTGTCATACAGTCTCATAGTGATCTGCTGTGTCTAATAAGGGGGCTGGCCGTTGCCTCGATTTCTTGCCATTTGAATGAACAAATATAACCAAACATCCCGGATGCCTAGGCAAAACTAAGGAGCAAAGAAAAATAAAATACACAACTTTACTGTTTTTGAGTTTAAATTTTAAATTAAGCAAGAATTGCAGTATGAGTCAGATCATTTGGATACAAATTCAACATCTTTATTCATCATGAAGTAGAAATAGTATCGCTTGCACCTGGAGCATGATCTCGGATTTCTCCACAATTTAAATCACATTGTGGAATTGAAATTCGATGTCGCAGATTTTAAGGTACAAAAGTAAAACAGCTCAACCACTAACAGTTTTATTTTCAAGCCAGAGGGGCATGGGAAGTAACCTTGTATATGTGTGCTAAGAATCTTAAACCATTACACCAGCCTCCTTCCCTAGATTTTGATGTTGCTTTCCAGAGCATATAAATAGCTGCTTTTTTGCAGAGACTGGTGTATCTCAGGGTCAATGTTAGCTTTATTCTCTGGATCTGAGTCTTCCTGTCTGACTCGCCTCACAAAGTTTTTATTAACAATTGTGTGCCAGAAGAGACTGCATTGATCAAAGGAGCATCCCAGAGGTTAATATTACTGCTTCTTTTTTTTGTGTACACAATTCAGACACAATCACACAAAACTGATTGTGATAATTGTACTGTAGTTTACCAGTTAATCTGATGATATGGCTGTTTCTACGCTTGCACATAAAGTGCTACTGAGATACAGCGTCTATATCTTAATTGTGTAAATGCCGCAACCCAAAAACGAAAAATTATAAATAAATGGCATTAAGACAAACAAGCTTATTATACCAACAGCATAGATCAATGGAACTTGAAACGTTAAATTAAGAAATAACTGTGACTTTTTTAGAATTTTTGAGCATCGGCACACCTCTTCACCTCCAAAACCATGGGAAGCCTTGAAAAAAATGATGATGCATGGAATCAGAGCACATAATCATGTGTGTGTTTGGTATTTAGTTTTGAAATGGTGTATTTTCAACGCTATGTTTTTTTTTGTTGGGTTATTTTTCCATTGACGTAGTATGGTCTAAACCCCATCTTGAAATAAACCAAAAACTCATGAAGGAATGAGGGTGAGGTCAGGGGTGTTCTCTTTCCATGATTATCAATTGCATTCACTATGTGTTATTTCCACATGGCAAGTCAGGAAAGTAAGGCTCGTGGTTGAAAGACAGAAAAGTTTGACTTTCTCAGTGGTCTATTATCATGCTTCCCTATGTAGACCTGTAAATTCCTAGCATATGACGACGGAGTATCAAAGGCCGCCCAGATGTCTTTACCATATTTTGCTGGTTTAGATGGTATATAAGGTCTAATGGTGTTGCGCCCCTGAGATCATATCAGCTCGTCCAAACTCACATTTGAGCATGGTCCATGACGGAGGGGGCGGGCTAAAGGGACAATAAAAACATACACGTTTCAAACTTTAAATAGCCCTGGATAAATAGCCCATGAGAGTGTGTGTGTGTGTGTGTGGGGGGGGGGGGGGAGGTTGTCTTCTGATTTTATTTACTCCAGGGAAAATGAGTAAAAGTAAAAGTTTGAGTTGAAAGACAAAAATTTGTATAATTTGCCATTTTGTGTAAGACAGACCATGGAGCTTAGAGGTCTGATGGAAACTTAATTCTGATGTCTACTAAACTCGACTAAAATGCGACAGATAATCTTAATTTTTATTCCTATAGAAGGGAAGGCTTTTTCATCATTTGTCTTAATTCCATGCAATATTTCTGCAAAGAAGAAACATTGAGTAAGATGCAATATGTTTCTCAGCATTGTAAGCATGCCTTTCTTTTTGAATCCTTCATTTCAGAACTGATTGAAATTGATAGGAAAACTGTTTATAGGACCTCAAATCTCATAAATCCTTCAATAAATTAAGCCTGAGCTTAATGGACAACACCTTCCATTGTGGCCATTAAAAAATAAAAAAATAAATAAAAATACATCAAAAGATTAACCACATTAAGTCCAGCATTACTTCAAACCGTAGCAAGAAATAACTACTTATACAATAACCCAAACCCCAAACAACTGCAATCACTGTTAAAAATATTAAACTGTGTTTTCTCAATCTTAACACTTATTGATTTGATGGGTTCCATACAGTCCTTTATTTTGATAAGGAATTGTTTTGCAGTGTGTGATGTACCCACTGTCATTTTTAATATTAAACCTTTTAATTCACTTTTAATATCTCGAGTCACCCACCAATCAAGCTGCATGTGTTATTATCTTATATTTTCTTATCTTTCTCTCCTTCTCTTACTTTCTGTAATTCTGTGTGTGTGTGTGTTTGTTTGTTTGTTTTAAGTGGTGACAGTAAAATAAATTAATTAAGACTGAGCACTCCCTTACACATGCAATACAGTGACACAATTAAAGGTGGACATCATAGTAAATATATATAGTAATAATTTTGCTTGTGGATGTCGAGAAATAAGATGAAATATACATGTTTTTAAAATGTATCATTTACTTCTGTATTGTCCAAGCAACTTGGGGATAGCAAGACAGAAAACTAAAATTGCTAAACTGGATGAACGGATAGATGTCAAGTCAACACTGTTTTTAAACTGGAAAGGGCTTTAAAGAGTATTTCTTAATGTTAAATGTAGAAATTTCAAATAGTGGTAAAGGCATTTGCAATATCTGCCCATTTCCTCACCCCCCGTTAGGGGTGGTTCAACTACTGAGTTGGCAGGGGGGTATCAACCCCCATCCCCTAACACAACCCCCACACACACAAACACATTTGAATTTCTTCACAAACCATGTAGATAGGTGATGATCTTGCCAGTTATCTGTAATTTCAATGGGATTCTAGGAATACATTTTTGAGCCTAAAGAATGAAGTGCTTGTTGTGAGAGGAAAATAAAATAAAATAAATAAATAACCTTCAGTGAAGCTGATGCAGGACATGCATTTGGAGAGCGTCTGTAGTTCTCATTGATATGCAACATCCTTAGAGGTTTTACAACCATCTGCTATGCCACCTGGTAATTTCTCTACAGCCAGTCATTGTGTTGCCCGCTGTTTCTAAAGTATATATGACCACCGCTGTAGGCAAATGTCCGTTTCAATACTGGAAGGTTTTTCTGACTAATAATGTTGGTCAACAGTTTGAATCACATGCCAAACAGGACGATACTAGTAGTACATTTTCCGCCAATTATTCTGAATTGTCACGCAGAAAACTGGAGTTCTACAGTACGTAAAACTTCTTGACCCTAAAGCTATTTAATGAGACTCTGTAGATCATGTCACAAAACAAACCATCATACTGAAAACAAAACATCAAACTTTTTTTTTTTTTTTAAAGCGATCTAATCAGGGACGACCACTTGCCAATACATAATTTTTGACAGATTATTAGTCATGTCAGTCAACCTCAAGAGATTCTAAACCAAATACATTTACAGGTCAAATCATTGATGTTGCGTTTTTGTCAGTTGTTCACACAGTAAAAGTGAAACTATGATCTCACAATGAATTATACATTAAATGATGAAAGGAGGGATCCCTGACCAGTTCCTGCTATCATAATAGTTTATAGTCAAATTAGAAAAGATATATACAGATGTACATTAGTGTAATAATTCGCAAGTTGGTTAAATGCAGGCTTTAATATCTCTGTCATATGGGTTTATTATGGGTTTATTATGGGTCATACGACCATGATGCACATTGTCATTGAGGAATGACATCAAATAACGACTAGGCAGCTAAGAAACAGTTTTCAGAAAGAAAACATGTGTCAGAAAGCCATATAAATATGGATATTTTATTCTTGGTAGACTATTTCTGCTGTGAATCATGAGGCAGGTACGACTGTATGCACTGGTGCAGTACCTGCGATAGCAAATTCTCGCTCTTTTTTACAGTATGCTGCAATCGTGTACAACATAGTCACATTACTGATACCTTGGTCTATCAAGTACAAATTACAATTGTACATATCTGTTTAATGTCTGTGATGTGAGATAGGGAAGTCCAGATGAGTTCCTTATTATGTATTCATATTTTTTGGAGATAATCCAGTGCTTTATCTTATTCACAGTTACATTACAGCATTCCTTTCACAGCTGGCAGGGGACAAATCTGCTGGCCACCACAGCTATTGCTGTATAATGTATGAAAATTATAAAATTGGAAGGGCATAAATGGACCAAGATTGTTTCATCGTAGACTACCTACAGTGTTTGTCAAAAAGCACTTTTAACGGCTGCCTGTCAGTCCACAAGTGACACAATGGCTCAGTCACATATGTCACCAGCACGCTCTTTCTCAGATGTCTCATTTTATGAAGATTGCTCAAACTATCAAGAGTTTAACAACACACGAAGCAATGCGGTAAGCCAGAATTTTGATGACAATTTGCACTGGCCACCATTAATCAATAACAGCACTCAGACTGCTGGGGTCAACACCGTAAGTAACACTTACAATCAAGCTGACCCAGAGACAATCGGTCTTATCAACAGTCTACTTGCAAAACTCGTAACACTGATCGATCATGTACACAACAGGGCCGCGGGACATATAAACACCCAGAATCGAGGTGATGGAGATGATGTCAGATTAAAATATAAATGTCACCTGGTGCTGATCGAACACCCTCTGGAGGGTAACACCCCAAATAAACCACGATTGTCCTTAAAATTCTGTGTCAAGAATTGCCCCTCCAAGATGTCAAAGATCAACAGATATATATCAACATCACGTGAAGTTCTTGCCAGAACATATAGGCGCTTCAATGAAATCTTTGGCCAGCACTAACTTCGTATTATCAGTAATTAAAGCTTTATTTAGCTCAACTTGTACTTTCATCTTTGAAATCTCTTCACAATTCATAACTTATTTTTCACTTACCACCCTTAGTGAGTAGTTGAAGTGCCAACAGCCAAGAGATTCTCACAGGGGAAACACTATTTGTGATGTAACTGCCCCATACAAGTGCTGATAATGCAAGTCTAGCAATAAGAATTTGCTGTGATGTTACAACTTAAATGACATCATTTTGGCAAAGGATAAGCTGTGGAATATGTAATCATATTATCATCATACTTCTCACAACAAAGACTCTTAATTCTACAATATTATTGCATTTTGTTCATGGTAAATTGACTTTAGCATTGACATAGCATGTCAATGAAAGTAAATATAACTAGATTTCATGCCTTCTCAACCTGTCAGTTTTATAGTTGTGGGGTTTAAGAAAAGTTAAATAATGGTCAATGATGAAGTTGTAAAGTGATTTCACATCTTACAGTTTCAAAGCGCTTTACAGTAGATTGCATTCGCTCTATCACATAAAAACACCAATGGCGGAAGAGTAGGGTTCCAAACAGGCCATCAAGAAATTTTGGTTTTTGTGTCATTCCCAAGGACACTAGCATGCAGAAAGGGGGAGTAGGGAATCAGACCGCCAACTTTCTAATCAGCTAACTGCCAAATTTCAGACCAATTGAGCAAAAGCCACCCCATTCATAAAAATATTGAATAGCATTCATTTGATCGGTGCTCTTGAAGGCAGCTAATGTCGGATTGGAGGTGGAGTACACGGTTGGTTGTTCATTCTGACCAATAGATTATATGGATTGTTTTGACTATTGGAAGAAGTTGGAGAATCCTGGAGATTATCCATGTAGGCCTGAAAACATACAAATTCCACAGACAGGCTTGTTAACTTTTTTTTTTCTTAAGTTTTAAGTAAAAGTCTCAGGGAGAAGGTGAAATTAGATCTTTCTCTTCAGCTTCCTCCCACATATGGACAACTGTATGATCCTGATGAGGGCCTCAGATTGCTGGCCTCAGTCCAAGCTGGCAACTGACATTCAGCCACAGGTAACAGCAGCCAATAATTGCTTTGATTAAGGAGAGTGAATTCAATATTGCTAACAAAGCCCACAGAAGTTGATGAGGTTTGACAGCTGTGCTCTTTTAGTCTTGTGTTTATTAGTTGGATAGAATATCAATTTGTTAAAATTATTTCACAAAATTGCCAGACAATAGATATAAGGTAAACTTCACAGAAGCAAAAATGTCAAAGATACACTATATGGCCAAAAGTATTCACTGACCCATCCCAATATTCAGAATCAGGTGTTCCAATCACCACTATGGACACTGGTGTATAAAATGAAGCACCTAGGCATACAGACTGTTTTTACAAACATTTAGGAAAGAATGGGTTGCTCTGAGGAGCTCAGTAAATTCCAACGTGGAACTGTGATAGGATGCCACCTGTGCATCAAATCCAGGCTTGAAATTTTATTGATCCAAAACATTCCACAGTCAACTGTCAGCTGTATTATAAGAACATGGAATTGTTTGGGAACAACAGCAATTCAGCCACAAAATGGTAGGCCACGTAAACTGACTAAGTGGGGTCAGCGGATGGTGAGGTGTATAGTGTGAAGAGGTCGCCAACTTTCTACACAGTCAATTTCTACAGACCTCCAAACTATGTGGCCTTTAGATTGCCTCAAGGACAATGTGCAGAAAGCTTCATAAAATGGGTTTTGATGGCCGAGTGGCTGCATCCAAGACATACATCACCAAGTGCAATGCGAAGCGTTGGATGCAGTGGTGGAAAGTACACTGCCACTGGATTCAAGAGCAGTGGAGATGCATTCTCTAGTTAGACGAATCGCACTTCTCCATCTGGCAATCTGATGGACGAGTCTGGGTTTGGTGGTTGCAAGGAGAACGGTACATGCCTGACTGTATTGTGCCAAGTGTAAAGTGTGAAGTTTGATGGAGGGGGGAATTATGGTGTGGGTTTTTTCAGGAGCTGGGCTTGGTCCCTTAGTTCCAGTGAAAGGAACTATGCTGTGGAACCCCCAATGTGGAGCTCTTAGCGGTAGGACTTTGCCCCTACCACCTCCCAGGTGAGTTTTCACACTCCATCATGGTGCTCATCTATGTTCCCCCATCCGCGGCCGCAGCCAGCGCCGGTGACGTCATCCACTCCGTGATCGCGGATCTGCAGACGCGTCACCCCAGCTCCCTCATCTTGATCAGCGGGGACTTCAACTACGCCCCTCTCACTCCCGTTCTCCACACCTTCACCCAGTATGTACACTGCAACGAGAGGAAATAAAACCCTGGATCTCCTGTATGCCGATGTGAGGGATGCTTACAACTCTTCTCCTCTTCCCCCTTTGGACAATTCGGACCACAACCTGGTATTCCTGGCCACCACATATAAACCATTGGTGAAGAGGCAGGCAGCCATCACCCGGTCTGCGAAGAACTGTTCCAAAGCCACAGAGGAGGCACTCCAGGAGTGCTTTGATGTCACTGACGAGTCTGTTTGAAAAGGACTTCGGTAACAACATCGAGGGTCTCTCGTTGTGTAACAGACTACATTAACTTCTGTGAGGACAACATAGTCCCATCCAAAAAGGTCAGTTTTTTTAGCAACAACAAGCCATGAATAAATAAAAACATCGCAGACCTTCTTAACCGGGAGAAGTGAACCTTCATGGCGAAGGACCACCAGACCCTCAGGGCTGTCCAGAAGGAGCTGAGGAAGAAGCTGCGGGAGTCAAAACTCAACTTTAAGGAGAAGGTTGAGTCCAGGATGGAGCAGGACAAAACAAAAGAGGTTTGGAAGGAGGAAGATGACAGGCTGTGGGAAAACCACACCTGGAGTCATAGGCGGCCATGAAACCTTTTCTTCAACAGGTTTGACACCCCTGTGTGCTCTGATGATGGGTCCCGGCCCACATCCCCAACCTCCTCATCCTCTCACGCCGCTGCTGTGGAATCTGCTCGTCCCCCTATCAACAACTTGCCTCTCCCCCAGCCCCCTCCCCTGGCCCACCAGCAGCCTCTAAGGACAGCCACCCACAACCTCCCACTCCATCTTTTCCAACTTGGACTCAATCACTATCTCCCCCCCTCCCCCTGCCCACCATAGCTGCTAGGGACAGCCCACCCCACCATCAACCCCCCCCCCC
>CAAKHD010005071.1:14120-27288 GCA_901007705.1 Fistularia tabacaria | reverse complement strand
GTGTTGTGTTGGGGCGGTGAGTGTTAAAGTGAGTGGGTGTGTGTGTGTGTGGGTGTGTGCGTGTGTGTTCGTGTGTGTGTGTGTGTGTGTGTGTGTGTGTGCGGTCTGGGGCTGACAGTTCCAATAAACATCAGCATTAAGGCAGAACTGAGCAGGAAGGCTTTCTTAGCGAGCTTTCATCCAGCACCACCCGCTCCTGCGCCCTGGACCTGGCGGCCATCTTGGCTCCGGGGCTGCAGGTGATGCGGTGACTGATGCTAATTTGAGGATGCTAACCTGTCGTCCTGCTGGGAGATGGTGGGTCCGTGCCGAAGCAGGAGCTGAGACGCTCCTCCTCTGCCCCTGTAGCGGCTCCATGACGCAAACCGGAGTGGACCTGTTTCCCCAGCAGGCGGCGGCGGAAAAGTCCAGAACAGCTCCCTCCACGCGCTCCGGGTGTTAGCGCCACCGCGGACCGACTAGCGTTTCCAGCTGAGCGGCCGACCCTTTACTTCCCAACACCTGGCCTCCACACCCGGCGTGCAGCTCCGTCCAAAATGTCAAGGATGGCGGCAAGCGTAGCCCCGCCCCCCTCGCCTCGCTGCAATATGCTGAGGTGCGAACGGATGCCCATGACGAGGCAGTGTGATTGGTCCCTGCAGCTGCGTGGCTGCGCGGAAGCTATTTGCGGACATCATGGCAGCCGACAGAGACGGTCTGATCGGTGATGTAACTTGGCGCCGGCGGAGGGGGGTCCTCTTTTGCAACCTCATCTATAGTTAAAGACTCAACCCCAGCACAGGCTGTTATGATGCCTCAGCAGACTGAATTATTAAGCACCTCGGCAGCTGAACGCCAGGCGGTTGCGTGGCGGCGTGATGCTGTGGCGCCTGCTGGACGTTGGGGATACCAGCTGGCGCCAAGGGAAATACCAATTTTCACAAAGAGCGTGGTGGATGCTAGGTTTTTTCCGATCCTGCGTCCGGATTTTCAGGCGGTTTCTTTGCGGAGGAACCAACCAATCCGGCGCTCCGCATGCCTTTGGTTTCTGTGAGAGTTCAGCTGGCGGAAAAATGGCCACCAGCAGCCTTTAGCCCCGCGTGCTAGCTTCTTTCTGCAGCCTTGCATTCACCACACTCACGCCCCCCCCCCCTACTCAGCAAAGCCAATCACAGCACGCCAGCAAGAGGTTTGTATGTGACGGCTTCTGTGCGTGTGTGTGTGTAAGTGTGTGTGTGTGTGTGTGTGTGTGTGTATGTGTCTGTGTGTGTGTGTGCGTGTGTGTCTGCATTTCAGAAACCAGGGTTCACTGTGCATTGCAGGTACTTAGCAGTGCAGTTGCTGCGTTGCTACCTGAAGTGATAGAAACATAATTTTTTTTGTGTGTGTGTGTGCGTGCGTGTGTGCGTGTGTGTGTGCGTGCGTGCATGTGTTTGTGTGTGTGCGCCTCCCTTGCTGCACCAGGCAGCTGGCCTGCTCTGCGACTGCTGCGTCAGCTCCCCGGGAAAGATGACTGCACATTACCTGACCCACGTGCAGCACTAATATTGTGCTGCACTGAATAACCCCCCCCCCCCCTCCCACACACACACACACACACCTACACCCCCCACCCGCCCAATCACGGGCTCTGCCCCCGCCTTCGGCAGCAACATGGTCGGCTCCGGTTGCGAAGCGGACTTCTGTAATCACGTCCTCCGGCGGCACCACTCAGGCGTGGATTCGAACGACTCACCAACTCATTGCCGGTTCGTCCGCGTGCCACACCGCGCTTATTCACCCCTTACGAGGCGAAGAAGAGCAAACAATTCAACTTATTTAGGATATTGAATCCCTTTCTTTTCATAAAGCCTGTCTTTCCTCCTCCCAAGGGACGAGGTCTCAGTGAATGAGACCCGAGTTAAATATTCATGAGGTTTAACGCCCCTGAAAGATGGGGGCGGTAATTTGGCGGACAGGAATAGTCGGGGATGTAAATGAAGAGCAGCGCGATTAAACGACAAGATGGAGCGCAGGAAGGGGAGGGGCTGCCGAGGGGCGTTATTTCTATGGCGGCAAATAATAAGCGGACGTCTGGAGACACTGTCCACATGGCGCAGGTCTGGACCACACTACCAGCCTAATGGGGGCAACCTTCTGCCTCGACCGGAGATGGTGTGACGATCCATGACTGCTAATAGCAGCATCGCTAACAGTCACATGCCAGCAGCTGAACTGATTCAGTCATTCATTCAATCGTCCATTAGCTGCACCGCTAATCCTGCACGCTGGGTCGCAGGGAGGGGGAGCCTATGCCAGCTGTGATTGGACTAGGGGCGGGGTCCATCACGGGGACATATAGAGACAATGGTACACGCCAGGAGTTCAAGCCACGCCCCCTGGGAACCTGACCAATGGGTGAAGACATGAGGTTATCATCATGGATGCAGACGGGGTAGGAAGGAGAGAGGTGCATCATGGGATATCCCCTGGCAGAGTAAGCCTACGGCAGCAATGCTAGGGGCTAGGCTAATGCTAACAGCTTTCTCTAACAGGAGGGTTCCATCTCCGGATGGAGGTGGAGCTGATGAAGGACCACAGATAGGTTGGTCAGTGCTGGAAACATCCCTTCGCTGGTTCTGACTCTTACAGAAGATGGTTCTGATTGGGTGATTGACAGCAGCTGACAGGAAGTAGAACATCATGTCCTTACATTCTAGATGTTCTCGTGCAAGTACTTCCCGTCAGGCGGTGGGGTTCTCCAGGTTCTCCGTCTTCCTCCCACAGTCCAAAACCCTCAACAGGTTCACTGAAGGTTGAAGGTGTGAATGGCCAGATGATTGACAGCTGACCTATTTGGGTTAAGCCCCGCCTCTCTCTGTGATTAGCTCCATCCTGGATGCATGGATGAATGCATCAGTGGAGAACTTCATCCTCTCTGGATGGGTGGAGGATGGGAGGAGAACCACTGATCGCCCCGGTTCTTCATTTGTGGGGGTTCTTGCTGAGGAACCCCAACATGCACGCATTCGTCAACCATCTCCAAACAAAGCCACCTCATCCTTCTCCTCCTGTTGTTCTCCTCCGTCATTCCCTCGCTTTCATCACGTTTGTCATCCTGCTTTCCCCCGCCTCCCCCCGACCAAAGCCTTTGAGAGCGGAGAAGAAGTGACGGAATGACTGAATGTCCGTCTCTTTGTGGGAAATGAGCCTGCTAATGTGGCGTCCTCGCCACTGCGCATGCCGTCCTCGCCGGCGCATCTGTTCCCCTTCCGCCGAATCCATTTCCCGTCTCTTTCAGCTCCTCATCCGTCCATCTCGCCGCCTTTCACCGCGTCTGATGACTCTCCTCCTGCGACACCTATCCGTCACACACACACACACACACACACACACACACACACACACACACACACACACACACACACACACACACAACCGGGGTGGTTATTTTTCGCCCGCCATTGTGCCGTCCCTTCTCTTTATCCTTTTCTCTTTTAATCATCCCATCCTTCACTCTCCTTATCTCCCCGCTAACTGCCCCCGTCATTGTGCCCCGCCGCACAGCCAGCCGAGGCGTCACGATGTCGGGCGGACCAACCTTCTCCAGCTGGCGAGGGACGGGTGGAGGAGGGTGGAGGAGGAGGGGTGGTTATAAATATTCCAGGAGTCGGTCGTGGACAATAACAAAAGCCGGCCGCAATAATATCTGCTCGCATCCTATTTCCTGGAGAGGGGCGTATAGGGGGGGGAACCAAGCGGCGTTCCAGGAATTAGTCCAACCCCAGAGTGTCGCAGGGCTGCAGGGAAAGGTCAAAGGTCAGGGAGAACTTTATTTAAGCCCGTCATCCAGACAAGGGGTCAGAGGGTTTTTCGAAAATAAAATCCTGTTTCTTGTGGTTTCACTGGTTTTTCCGCTCGTTAACGTATCGATCGGGCTCGGTCTATTTCCTGGATGGATTCTCTCGAGCAGTTCGGTGGACGGCGGGAGATCCACTTGCATCATGGAGATCTGGGGCGTCGTGCGTCACGATGGTAACCGCTCCGCAGAGAGGGAGTTGGAGGACGCCCGGTCATGTGACCATGGAGTCGAGAGGCCGCCACGTTCAAGATGCTGTGACTCACTTCCTGCGAACTTGGGTGAAACACACACACATCTCTTGGAGGTCTCACCTCCACATGGAGGTCCTCGGTGGAGGGGTCCACCCCGAGGAGCCCTGTGACCTCAGGCGACAGCGCCCGGGAGCAGATGGGAGTCATTTGACCCCAAGTGGATCTGAGAGCTGGACTGTGATTGGCTGAGATGTCCCAGCAGGAAGTGCAGAAATCTTTTAAGTAAGGAAAGACAAACTAGCTTGACATATCAAAATGATCCACACCTGGCTCCACCAGTTGTCCACCAAAGTTCCACTAGGGTTCCATCAGGTGTCCTCCAGGGGGTCCACCTGGCTGGCAGCAGTCATCCAACAGGGTTCTAACAGGTGTTAATTACTCAACGTTCCAGCAATTTTCCTCGGTTCCACCAAGTGTCCTCCAAGGTTCCACCAGGGCTCTACCAGGGCTCCATCAGGGTTCCACGATGGCTTCATCAACTCCAGCTCGGTTCCACCAGGTGTCCAGCAAGGTTCTACAAGAGTTTCACCTGGGTTCCAACAGGTGTCCACCTGGGTTCACCAGAGTGTTCACCAGGGCTCCATCAGGGCTCGTCTTGGCGTTCCACATCTGCTCAACCAGGGTTCCCCGATGGCTTCATCAAGCTCCACCTGGGTTCCACCAGGTGTTCTACCAGCATCCACCATCCTCTGTTGTTCCCCCAGACAGAACATCTGACAAGAACCTCTTTCAAACCCCTTCAGTGTGTGTGTGTGTGTGTGTGTGTGTGTGTCTGTGTGTGTGTGTTCTTGGAAGAGGGCTGATGAGATTGTAACATCTTGGAGGAGAGGAGGTAGGAGGAGACAAGAATCCCCCGAGCAGCCATTAGCGCTAAAATAATTAGCGTCCTGCGTACTGGTTTGGTGGGGGGCACATGTGCCCTTCTCACCTTGCACGTTTGTGTGTGTGTGTGTGTGTGTGTGTGTGTGTGTCTGTCTGTGTGTGTTTGTGTGTGTTTGTCACGCCTCATCCATGTGATGTATGGACGTAACAGCTAATGACACGGGAGTGGCGGAGCAGGAGGCGACGCCTTCAGAGGACCTTTACCGTGACCCCGCCCCCTCCGGTCATGTGACCCCCAGCAGGAACCCCCCCCCCACACACACACACACACCTCCTTTACCCATTTCCAGAAAACATCTGACAACAACTTGCGCACACACACACACACACACACACACACACACACACACACACACACACATCACGCTGCCCGATCGCAGAGAGGTGGCGGATCAATACGTCTCCTGACGCCGCAGATGAGGAATTTTAAGGTGAAGATTGAAGCCGATCGATAGATAAATATCTCCTTATTGATCAGAGCCCAGCGATCAGTAGGTCAGGGGTTCGATCTGTGCAGCTTTGGACCGGAACCAGCCGGGAGGGGAAGCGGGTGTGTGCGTGTGAGTGTGTGTGTAGCCTCAGTTACAGTTCCCAAGTCTGTACCTGATCTGCTCAGAACTCACGCCAATTCTCAATTTTGTGGATCCCCACTGGAGTCCTGCTGGAGCTCGAATGGAACCCTGGTGGAGCCCCAATGGAACCCTCTTGGAGCTTCAACGGAACCCTGATGGAACCCTGGTGAAACCCAGTGTGGTGCCTTCAGGGTCTGAGGCTTCTGGCATGTAAATCAGAACTCTCAGCTTCTTCATGCGCAGGCTTGTGCTGCGTTTGAGTCCACAGCTGAGTGTGGGACAAACCAGCTTTGACACAGCCAATCAGGCACAGAAATGCCAGTGGGAAAAACCGCCGTGGGAATCTGAGGTTGAGGAGGGGAGAGGAAGGAGGAAAGGAGGTTCTCCTGTTTGGGTTTCTCCAGGTCCTCCAGGTTCTCCTGGTTCCTCTCGCAGTCCACAAACATCACTGAAACTGCTGAATTGTCTGCAGGTGTGAATGACAGGGTGAATGGTTGGATGATTGACAGCTGACCTGCCCAGGCTAAGCCCCGCCCCTCGCCCCAGTGACAGCTAGGATTTGTAGTTCTTCAGGATGGAAGTGGCATGACATTAGATGGCAGGAGACGGAGGAGGAGAGGGGGAGGATGTCAGCTTCTTGTGGGTGGAGATAAAGCCCCCTTGCGTCAGCCTCTGGTCAATCAATCAATCAATCAATCAATCAATCAATCAATCAATAACATTGACAGCACCTAGACACAGTGGTCACATTTCTTGGTTCCTTCCTGGAGGGGTGTGTTTGTGTGTGTAAGTGTGTGTGTGTTTGTGTGAGTGCTTACCTGTTCTTGCGTGTGTGCGCGTGTATTTGCGTTTGTGTGTGTGTGAGAGTGTGCATGCATGAGTGTTAGTGTGTTTGTGTGTGTGTGTGCACACGTGTGTGCGTGTTTGTGTGTGTTTGCATGCTTTTGTTTGAGTGTGTTCATGTGTGTATGTGCGTGTGTATGTGTGCGTGTGTGTATGTGTGTTTATGTCTGTGCATCGTGTGTATGCATGTGTGTGTGTAGGTGCGTGTTCTTGGGTGTCTGTGTGTGTGTGCATGTGCATGCATGGGTGTGTGCGTAGGTGCGTGTGTGTGTGTGACTATTTTCTTGCTTGTCTCTGTGTGCGTTTGCGTCAGTGCATGTTTGTGTGAGTGTTTGCATGCTTGTGTGTGTGTGTGTGTGTGTGTGCATGGGTCTATGTGTGCGCGTGTGTGTGAGGTCACTTCCTGGTGTGACTCCTCTGTGGGAGGCTTCTGATTGGTCCTCCAAATCGGGCAGAATGCGAGTGGAGCGCGGTTGTCACGGTGATGCTAGGTGACCCCCGCGAGGCGCCTGTGTGGAGAGATGTTCCTCCATCGCTCCAGTGGAGAAGATGAAGATGGTGTGGGATGGGTGGAGCAGATGGTGGAGAATCTGTGGAGATCCCACCATGCCTGTGACCTGTCACAATGATTGATTGACAGCTGAGGGGGGTGTGGCCTCCTGAACCTTCTCACCATAGTTGCTGCAGAGCTCCTCTCTCATTCATGCATATTTCATGGCCGCAGCGCAGCAGCCTGACAGTCACCTGACACCTCCTGAAGGATGCTTAGTCTACCTGCACCTCCACCTCCACCAGAACCTGCTTGGAGAGTGTGTGCGTGTTCACACAGTATGGGTTTAGTGGTATAGACACATGCACAAACTCTTTCTGTAGTTCTGCAGCAACAACGTGGTCACCACGGGAGGAGGTTCTCCAGCCTGGGTTCCCTTCAGGTTCCTCAACCTCATGTTCGTTTAAGTTTGCGAATATTTTGTTGCCTCAAATTTGCTAATTTTGGCTAAGTTTGCTCTTGTTAGCAAAAGTTTGCTAGTGTTTGCGGATTCAAACTAGAATTTGCTAAAGTTACTAGTTTGTTAGTATTTGATTACAATTGCTAAATTTGGCTTATTTTAGCCAAAGATTGCCCGTGTGCTAATGTTAGCTAAAGTTAGCTAAAATTTGCTGATGTAAGCTAAAGTTAGCTAATGTTTGCTTATGTTGGCTAGAGTTTGCTATGGTATGTTAATGTTAGCCAGAGTTTGCTAATGTAAGCTAAAGTACACTAATGTTCGCGAAAATTTGCTGGAGTTGGACAATGCTGGCTAATGTTTGCTTGTGTTAGCCAGAGTTTGCTAATGTTGCCTCATGTTTACTCATGTACGCTACGGTTTGCTTAAGTTTTCTTTCGCTTGTCAGCTAATGTTTGCTAATATAAGCTAAAGTTTGCTAATATTTGCTAATGTTAGCTAAAGTTTGCAAATGTTTGCACATGGCAGCTAAAGTTTGATAGTGTTTGCTAATATCAGCTAAAGTTTTGAAATGCTAATTTGCTAATGTCGGGTAAAGTTTGCCAGCATCAGTTACTGTCAGCTGATGTTAGCTAACCCTTCAGAGTAATCTAACCCTCGGGCAGCTCAGTCTCATGTCAGGGTGTCTATAACTTCTGCAGGACAAAGCTCTTCCTCTGACCACCAATCACTGATCTGCAGGATGAGGAGAACCCTGGAGCTCCGTGTCCTCCACCTGCCTTCACCCGAAGCTCAGTCTGGTACCAGCCAGAAACTCAGATCTTCACGTCTGAAGGCTCGGTGGTGACTCTGGATGTCAGAAAAAAAGCATCTCTTCACCTCATGAAAACACACCGGAGGAGGAAGAACAAACAGCCCGTTATTGCAAGTGTGTGTGTGCATGTGTATGTGTGTGTGTGTGTGTGTGTGTGTGTGTGTGTCGGTGAGTGCACCTGCTGTGAGATGCAAAGAGGAGGAGGAGGAGGAGGAGGCAGTGTTTGTGTTCATGTTTGTCTTTAAGAACTCAGTGTATGTGTGAAGACGCAAGTGTGTGTGTGTGTGTGTGTGTGTGTGTGTGTAAGTTAAGTTCTGTCAGTGGCCAGATGGTTGTGAAAGTCGCAGCATCATTTCAGAGCAGGGTGGAGAAGGTGCTGAAGCTCCTGTCCTTTATTTGATGACAATGAATACACCCACACACACACACAAACACACTCACACACACACACACACACACACACACACACGAGAACTAGAACTTCAGCTGAGACGGAACCTAATGGTCTGAGCTCAGCCCTTATGGTGCTGCAAGTAGTACCTCAAATCCAGGGTTAGGAGTTCATGAAATCCAGGGTTGGGGTTCCCTTAACTCAGGGTTAAGGGTCCCCTTAAGTCCAGGGTTAGGGTTCCCTTAAATTCAGAATTCGGGGTCCCTTGACTCCAGAGCTAAATCCAGGGTTAAGGGACCCTTATCTCAACGTTGAAGTTCCCTTTAAGTACAGGGTAAGGGTTACATGAAATTCAGGGTCCCTGATTCCAAGGTTGAAGGACCCTTAACTCCAGGGTTAAGGGTTCCTTAACTCCAGGCTCAAGGATCCGTTAACTCCAGAGTTAGGGACCTCTTGTAGCTCGGGAGTTGCTGAGGCGTCATGCCGGACGGAAGGGTCTTCACCGGCGCCGCCGACCTAAAAGGTCAGTGGCAAATATGCAGGAGCAGGAGAAGGAGGAATAAAAGGAAGTAGCACCACCATGTGCCCGCTGCCCCCCCCCCCCCACACACACTCCTCCACCCTCACCATGGTAACCCCCTCACTTCCTGCTTCGTATGGGCAGACATGCCGAGGCTCTGCGTCTAAAGACCTGCGCATGTGGCTGCATAGAGATGCCGTCCGTCTCCGGGGCGACACATCGTAAAGACGGAGCTGCAGCCATGGAGGAGCCACCTTCCACAGGGCTCCCGACGCTTCATGCTAATCTCTCCTGACTTGCTTTTGGACGTCGGGGCTCCGGTTGCCATCGGTTGGAGGATCCGACCTCCTCTTCGGGCTTTGCTTTTCAAAATAAAACGCAGCAAAAAACTGAAGGTGCAGATGCTAGGAGGCCTCGCCGATCCTGCACCTAGTCAGTGAAGACATGAGCAACTGGTGGAAAAAAGTCTCCTGAGTCCAGCAGGAGGATGTTGACGCAGGTGGCGTCTGAGCTGGACTTTGTCGCTCCATCTTGGAAAAATCCTTAGAGCAGGAAGTTGACGTAGCCAAGTGGCGTCGGCGGGTGTTCACCACATGATTATTGTTACAAACAGAAGTCATAGAAACATACAGGGTGGGCTTTTTCGCACTTATGGCGTGCAACAAGGTGCGTTGCTATGGCAACATGTTTTTTTTTTCCCACCATTGTTTTTGACATAGCTACTCCGATAGGGAGGAGGAAGCAGCGGTTTGACCCTCAGAGGAATCTCGGAGTTGCACCACCAAAACACAGAAAGGGGAATTTTTAAAATCCCATTCTACCGCTGTAACAGCCGTATCGTCCAATCAGCATGCAGCCCCCTTTTTGGGGGCCATTTTCAATCCGGATGAAATCGCCCCAAGTTCTCTCAGAGACTTTCATCTGGAACCCTTTTTTTTTTTCCCCAAAAACAGGCACTTCAATGCGTCGCTAAGGGCTCGCACATCCTTCCATCTACCGCGGTTCACCTTTAGCACTGATTTTGAAAAATTTAGTTTTACTATTTATTATTTCAATTATTTTTACAGTAAAATAAACAAGGTGGCGACCAACCAGAGCAGTGTATTCTGTATCCTGAGCTGTGATTGGCTCGGCGTCGGTAGCATCATTCTCTGCACCTCCTGCACGTAGCATGCATTCATAGAGCAAATCTGCAGGGTTGTGTTTATGGGAATTATACAGGAAGTGTTTATCAGAATGTGGGGAGCGTCGTAAAGCTATATTTATGAATAATAAAATTAAAATATGATCGCTGCTTCCTGGATTTTGATGTCTTCTGGTTGTTGAACGTAACCAGGGAGTAACAGTGATGTACCCAGATGTATCTTACCGTGTAGCTTATGTAGCTTGAGGGAACATCTTTGTGTTCATTTCGCCACCCGTTGGTTACAAGTTGTATTCTTTGCCATTTTGACCGGACAAATGTCATTTATTTTTAATTTACCAAATTTAATGTGTCTCCTTCGTCATCAAGTTTAAAAGTTGTTGCCCCCTGGTAGTTTTGTGAGGTCTGGCGGTTGGCTTGCTAATATCAGTGTTGAGGACAGGAGTTTGTGATGGTGCGGAGTGCCGCCCAAGCCACGACGGCAGACGAACTCCAGGCTTGGTGACGTGTCTTGCTGTCATCCACATTCACCTGAAGGAGATCAAGAGCCGTCTAAAGCTCCATCTATAACAGCGGTCGGCAACTCAAAATGTTCAAAAAGCCATATTGGACCAAAAAAACAAAAACAAATCTGTCTGGAGCAGCAAAAAATTAAAAGCTTGATATAAGCCTCATATGAAGGCAACACAGGCTGTAAGTGTATATTAGCTATATTATCCTACTATCAAAATGACTAAGTGGTAGTCTTGTTTTTGAAGTCTGAAAATAGATGCGCTGATATTTTGATGAATGAATCCTTCATGTCGTCACCATCCGTGAACGGCTTTCCACGCTTTATCGTCTCTCGGGTTGCAACAAAACTTGCAGCAGTAGTGGAGTTTGGAGATGCAATCCACTCCCTAAATCTACCTTTACGCTCTTCTCATTTCTCCAGAAGAACTGCAATCGCACTACTTCTCTCGCTACCAACCGGCTGCAAATTTAGCATGCCTTCCCTGGAAATGTCTTTCCCAATTAGTCTTTTTGTTTTTAAACAACTTCTTATTACGAAGCAAACATGCAGGCAATGCTTCCGCATTGGCGATGAAAGCAAATGATTGGGTCCATTCTTCCTTGAATCCTCTGTTCTCATCAGCTATCTTTCCCTTTTTCCCTTTGGGATCCTTGCCACTCCCGCCGGTTTGTTTACAGCCGCCACCTGCCTGGCACGGCGCCGCGCTGAAACGTGTGTCGCAGGCTATGACGCAAATCTTCATTGACAGAAATGTTGAAATTTAACATTTATTATGCACATTTTTACAGCATTGGAAAACATTGAGATGTTTGCCCTCCTACATAAACCATATTAAAACAAAAAATATCTCCCCCATCCATTTTCATACATTTTTCAAGAGGCTCCGGGGAGCCGCTGGGGGGCGCTTAGAGCCGCATGCAGCTCCAGAGCCGCGGATTGTCGACCCCTGACCTTTACTTATACATAAGGTTTTTGGAATAGGTCGGTCCTAGAAGGTCCTTCTCTGTCTTCCATCGTGAGCCAGTGGAGCTTCATCCTGTCAGGGGGTCGGGAAAGACGGTTGGGGGCGTGACTGGAGGAAGGACTCCACAACCTTCTGACCGAGAGTTAATGAAGTATTGATGAGTAAACAAGCCGTTTACCTTGAAAATCAACACTTTTTTATTCGCGGGTACATTTTACCCCAATGGCGGTTTTAGCTGTGCAGTGAAAGCTGGAGGTTCTCATGAGCAAACACAGGATGGAGAAGATAAGGGTTTACCGTGGAGGAATCAGGGGGAGGAGTCTCTCCTGTCCACTAGCAGATCCGTTAGCATCTAGCAGCTAGCAGCTAGCAGCTAGCTCCCCCCCCCCACAGACTACCTAGCGTTACCCTTTCCCAAAGACACCCTGGAGGTTCCTTCTACCTCTGCAGCAGAAGATCGAACGGCGTTAAATCCAGTTGGAAGCTCTCCTGTCCAGTGGGTTCTTCTCGGGACAACCCTGGAGAGTGTGTGTGTGAGTGTGTGTGTGTGTGTGTCAGTGTGTGTGCGATAGGAAAAAAGAGGAAGGAGCAGGGGCTGGACGGCGTGCAGTCAGCGAGGAGGTGGAAATTAAAAGCTATCAGAGAGCCGTTTAATTAGCCGGCCGATCCTGGAGCTGAGGTTCTATCTGCTGCGTCAGGAGAACGTCTGAGGGGGGGCAGGAGGCATGAAGGTGGAGGAGGAAACTTGTACCAGTCGCTGTAGGATATTTGAACAAAGGTGAGTCAGGGTTCAGGTGTTCTCCTCTTAGAACATCCAAGTTCCTCCTCTGGAGCTCAGAAACAACACCCGGCCAGACAAGGTTCTCCTGCCTGGATTATCTCTATGTGGAGTCTCCATGTTCTGCTGCCTGGGTTCTCTCCAGGTCCTCTGTCTCTCTCCCTCAGTCCAAACGCAGTCAGCGCGTTCATAAAAGGTTCTCATTTGGGTGAATGACCGGATGATTGACAGATGGACCCGTCCAGGTTAAGGCCCACCTCCCATCTTGATGCCAGCTGTGATTGGCTCCTGCGACCCCTGAGCAGGAAGCGGAGGGTGAAACTGGGTTGATCCTCTTTAGTCCTATTCGTCAATGACAATTTATCAATGTCTGCCATTGTTGAATGCTAACGCGCTAATTATGCTAAAGTCATATTGCAACCAAATTTGACATATATTTAATGTGAAATATAACTTTTAATGGATGTCCTTTCATTTATCTGTCTCTGAGCAGAGCCTCCATACCGTCCTCCACCCTCCGAGGGGTGGAGATCCAGACCAGCATCCCCCCCGCCTCCACCCGCCTCATCTAATTGAATCTAATTGGGACAATTAAAGTGAAATTGGACCAGAACAATTTATTGAACCGGTTATCTGTAGTAATTACGCGGTAATTGGCCTGTTGTTATCTTTGCACGCCTCCCGCTAGGCCTTGTGTGTGTGTGTGTGTGTGTATTTGTGTGTGTGTG
>CAAKHD010005071.1:5000-13662 GCA_901007705.1 Fistularia tabacaria | reverse complement strand
TTGGTTTGGTTGTGGTTCCCCCCCCCCCCCCCAGGGTCAGGCCTCGACCCCCTCCCTCTCCATTTTCCAGCCCTTAATTAGCCATTGTAATTTGCAGATTAACTCTGCATGGATGCCTCCACCCTCATCTTCATCATCATCATCATCCTTGCACACACACACACACACACACTCCGACCCCACCTTCCGCTCCCGTTCCGCTACACCTCCTCTTCCTCCACCTTCTCGCCCCCCCCCCCCCCCCCCTCTTTAATCTCCAGCCCACCCCCCCCCCCCCCCCCCCCCCCCCCCCCCCTCCCCTACACCCCCCCTTCCCCCCCCCCCCCCCCCCCCCCCCCCCCAATGTATTAATATCCATGCATCCTCCCCGTCTCCTCCCCCTCCTGGTGACAGCTTCCATTATCATGTTCCTCACGCCTCGCCTGCTTCCCCCTCCTGATGGATGACCTCACGCGAATATTAATTTACTGTAGCGTTTACAATACCACATCTTATTTTACACTTACCTCCTCCACCTCCTGCCCTCCAAACACCCTTCAGCCGCCTCCCTCACTTCCTTCAGCGGGAAGCGCTCCTCGGTGGGAGGTTTGAGGAGGGGTTTCAAATACTCCGATTTGATTGATACGGCGCTGAATCTGATGACCCTTTTCCAGGAGGAGCAGGTCTGGACCACGCTCTGCAGGCTGAACGGCCTCTGGATGACGTGTGAATGAGAGGGTGAATGTTGTGTGTCTCTATGTGACATAGGATGAATGTTTGTATGTCTATGAATGAGGTGTGAATGAGAATGTGAACGCTTGTATGTCCTTTTGAGACGTTTGAACGAAAGGTTGAATGTTGTGTGTCTCGATATGACGGATGAGTGAGAGGGTGAATGTTATATATCTATAAATGAGGTGTGAGTGAAAGGATGAATGTTGTATGTCTCCATATGTTGCGTGCGTGAGAGGGTGAATGCTTACATGTTCTTGCATGACGCGTGACTGAAAGAATGAATGGTTGCATGACTATATCTGTGTGAATGACAGTGAATGGTTGTTTGTCCTTATGCGATGTTTGAATGAAAGGGTGAATGTTGTGTGATGGATGAGTGAGAGGGTGAATGCTTGCATGTCTATATGATGTATGAATGAGAGGGTGAACGGCTGCATGTGTCCATATGACAAGCGAATGCTTCACGTGTGAATGCTTGCATGTCCCTTTATGTCCCTGTGACCATCTGGTCCCAGGTGAAGGCCTCCTCTTTGTTTGCCGGTGTCGTGCAGCGATGCCGTGACCCGTTGCCGTGACGCGTTGCCGTGACGCCCTCCCGAGAAGCTCCTCACAGCTCGTTGGAGCTCATCCTAACGATTCCAATGGTTTCGTTAAGCATCTCCTCCTACATTTACTGTAAAACCAGACTTTCTGGGCCACTTCCTGCCAGCGCATCCCACGCGAGGCCGACGAGGAGTCTGAGCCTCTGCGCCGAGAATTAATCCACATTATGTTGAATTCTAATCCCTGCTGGGAGGATTAATCCCCACTTCAATAATTCACATTAGATGATAATTCCCTGCAGATTAGCTGAGAAGGGGAACGACACGCTGATACGGAGCCATTCTTTGCGTTTGTAAGGCGTCCATGAGCGCGCCGTCCGCGGCGGCGTGGATGAATTCAAAATGGCCGTTTTTGTTGGGTTTATTGCGCAGAGGACGAAGCAGGCGCAGCTCAAAGCCACCGCTAACATTTACTGTCGGTCATTTTTCCGTCAACTGCAGCCAATCGCGGCTGTTGATGGACGAGAGGCGGGGTTAAACCTGGGGGTCAGCTGTCAATCACGGAGACGTCCAATCATTCACCCTCTCATTCACACCTACAATCTGAGTCTTCGGTGAACCTGCTGACTGCTTTTGGACGCTCGGAGGGTGACAGAGAACCTGGAAAGAACCCAAGCAGAAGAACCTGGAGAGAACCAAAGTAGGAGAACATGGAGAGAACTCCAACAGGAGAACACGGAGAGAACCTAAGCGGCGGAACCTGGAGACTTCATGGAGAGAATCCACAAGGAGAACCCAGACTAGAACAGGGACCCCGTGAGGTGACCGTGCTGACCTCTGAGCCAAAGTGTTGCCCGAATTCTTCTACTCCTCCTCGTCCCTCTTCTTCTTCTTCTTTGTCTTCTTAAAGCTTGGTAGAACCTTCAAGAAACAGAGCCCCTCCAGACCCCGCGCCCAACTCCCACTCCACGCTGGACTCATGTTCGAAGGTGGTTCTGCTCCCGGACAGGGAGTCAGACCCTTTGGGGGCTGGATGGACTCTGCAGACTTCTAAGGAGAACTTGAAATACAAGGTCGTTTCAAGGGCAGTACATTTTCCACTGAAATCCAAAGGACCTCCGCACTGGTGCGTCACTCCAGGCACATTATCTTCAGTACTTGTGTCGCATAGATGGGCTGACGTGTCCCCGGGCACGCCGCTGGACCCCCAGCTGCTCCAGATGTTCTGGTTAGCACCTTGCACAGTGAGGGAATGGAAGCACCAAGTGGAGACCAGCTACCATTTACCAGTCCTGTGGCTGACAGGTGACCCGGGACCCAGGTTAAGCTTACCCACTGGTGCTTACCCACTGCTCGCTGGGATTAGCTCCCACCCATGACCTTCTGACCTGGCCTGGAGGAGATGGACGTCAGATGGAATCAGAGAGAAAAGTCAATTTACCCATCAACAAGACCTGATTGAATTTGTTGATGGTGAGGGAGGAGCCGGGAATGGACTCCTGATTGGAGGGATGCCTGCTCCGCCGACTGGCCTCTGTGGCCTCGGGGTTAGCACCTCGTCATCTGCAAGTAGACACTCCAATATTCACTAGACTGGTTTAGGTGGACAGAGTAGCACTTGTAGCTCCTCAGACCATACAAGGACACATACTGTTCCTTTCCACTATGTGAGACATTGAGTAAGCACAAAGTGTCCAATGATGATGACTCTGCTAATGGTCTGCACCTGTTCCCCGTCCTCAGCCCCTCTACTGTTTCCACCTGTTCCTCAGTCGACTGCACTTATGAGGTGCAAATCCCATGGCGGGCGCTGCTTTGTCTTAATTTTTATCCCTGACTCCATAGTCCATGTCTGGTGGGTCTACCTTCAGATGGAGGCAACAAAAGGGGCTTCAACCAAAACATGGGTGACACAAGTAAAATAAAATACCTCTGAGGGCCTTAGTGAGATGTTAGGGTACATCTGTGAAGTCACTGTACAAGGAGAGAGGCTGCTAAGGAGAAGAACGAGGGACTCAATTAATGCCAAAGAAGGTGAGAGGTTTTTTTAAAGCTGAGGCAGGCAAATACGAGGAGCGTGAGATGTCAAGTAGAGGAAACATACCTTATATGGAAACCACCTGGGAGGAGCTTTGTGGTGTAAAAGGATGTGCGGGCCGGTTTGGAAACCAGTCTGGTCCAGAACAGGCTGGGTCCCATGTCTTACGTATGAGAAGGAACTCCATCCCATCAAACCCTGACCAGAAAGGGACCAGGGTAGGCGCCCTCCGAGCTGTCTGCACCCTATACAGGAAGAAGATCCCAGAAGATATCTCGACCTCTTGTGCTACATTGTTTATGTCCTTCCAGTTCCTGATCCTCCTAGGCTCCATACTCCATATACGGCAAGAAGATCCCAGGAAATCCTGACCTCTAGTGTTGCATTGCTGACGTCCTTCTAGTCCCTGACCCCACTGAGCAGCCTCCTGCCTGGATAAGAAGAAGATCCCAAAAGATATCTCGGCCTCTTGTGCTCGGTTGTTGCTGACGTCCTTCCAGTCTCTGATCCCTCCTGGGCTCCCTACTCCCTGCACAGGAGAAGATCTCCTACCAGTCCCTGAGCTGCCTACTCCCCATAAAGCAAGAAGATTCCTGAAAGATACCCTGACCTCTTGTGCTGCATTGCTGACATCCTTCCAGTCACCGGCCCCACAGAGATGCCTACCGCCCATAAAAAAAAGAAGATCCCAGAAGATATTTGGACCTCTTGTGCTAGGTTGTTGCTGACGTCCTTGCAGTCCCTGACCCCACAGAGATGCTTACCGCCCATAAAAAAAGAAGATCCCAGAAGATATTTGGACCTGTTGTGCTAGGTTGTTGCTGACGTCCTCCCAGTCCCTGACCCCTCCGAGCCGCCTACTCCCTATACGGCGAGAAGATCCTGACTCCTTGCTAGTGCATATCGCATATCCTTCCCGTTCCAGCCTCCGTTGGGCGTCTCCCTTCTCACTGCGATCCAGCTGATCTGTAACACCCCTAATCAGGTGTTGTGCACCTGCCCGGACCTCCCCTCCCTTCCCCGACCTTCAGCAGTTCAATCCAACGCAGAAGAACAACGGCCTTCCCTTCGTGATCCATCGTCAAATCTCCAGGCGGATCAACACCAGCGCAACGGCCACTCCAGGCCGTCGGCCCTCCGAGAGCAAACCGGATGATTAAAAACATAAGTGCGGGCGGCGGAGGAGAGGGTGGAGGGGTGGGTGGAGGAGGAAGAAGAAGGAGGACATAATGGTGATATATTTTTCAAATCGATTGATGCCTGAGTAAATGTCCAATTAATCTGCTTTATGATAGCGGGACGAGTGCCGCCGGATGAAATATGGATGAGGCCCCTTCAGACGGCGCTGTGTTTTAAAATTCTTTTCATCCCGCGCCCGAAGGGAGCGCGTCGGATTAGTCCCGCTGTGCGCGTACACGCACATACGTGCATGTGTGTGTGTGTGAGTGTGTGTGCGTCCGTGCCCCGCCCACTGGCGTGGCCCCTTTTGTTCGAAGCCAACGATCGGTCAGGATGGAGGAGCAGCTGCAGAATGGTAATCGCCTCTGTCCGCACCCTCCTCCACCTGCGTGAGCCCTTTCTGGACTTCGTTGTCCTACTAAGTCAAAGTTCTGAGGAACTTCTGAGCGAAAACATCCCTTGATGTTGCTCCTGGGAACCTCTGGAGCTGTGATCCTTCTAGATCGCCGTCGTCAACCCTCGTTACAGCTCCGGGATGCAGGTGGTTGCACCCTGCCACTAACAAATGGTGCAAGGTGCTAACCAGACCTTCAGGACCACCGGGGAGCTCGGTGTCTTGCTCTTCTCGGTATGTCTCGGCGTGCGGACAGGAGGCGCCGGGAATCGACCACCAACCCTCTGAGTGGAGGTCCCCCAGCTCCAGCAACTGACATCTCTACCAACTCCACATCTCTTCTCCATCCTTGCGCCGTCTGGCGTGTCTCAGAGCTCCTCCTCCAGCCTCGCAGGTGCAGCCTGGGCAGGAGAAGTTTCCGAGAGGCTCGCTAATGAGGAGCCGCATTAAAAACTGATGAGGATTGATCTTCCTCGCTCATTTAAACCAGGCTTAATCACTGATGGCTTTGCTCCTGCTCGCTCTTCTCCTCGCTCCTGCTCGCTCTTCTCCTCCCTCCCGCCTACACAGCGAGCCAACCCGGGGTGAAGCAGGAGGCGAACCATGGAGGAGGGAAAGGAAGAGTCTGGATCTTCTCAAATGGAGGAGGAGATCGATGCAGGGACTCCAGGCCATGAGGTCACGCGGCCTCTGAAACTTTGCACGCAGCTGTGATGGAACTTTTGCACGGGATGAAAACTGGAAGGGGCTGAGGGAGGCTGAACCTTGAGCTCCACTTCCTCCACGTCCTCAGGTCATCGCTCAGGTTAAGAACATCCAGAGTTCATTGCTGCTGGATCTCCTGATCCCTGAGGGCCTCGCCACGGCTGACGTCGTTTGCATTCTGTTGCGGCGTCCCGCCAAAGGCGCTCCGGTTCTCCGGTTCTCCGGGCAGATCGCTGCGGCAGAACGGCGCCGGTTCTCTGATCCATATTCATGAGTCCAAGATCTGTCTGGGCTTTTATCCCACGGGTTCTGCTCTGCAAACTTCCACGTGTGTGAGTGGGTGTGTGTGTGTGTGTGTGTGTGTGTGAGTGTGTGTGTGTGTGTGTCCCAAAAAAATATGATGTCTAGCATGATGATGTAATTTCCATGGAAATAGGGGGAGATAGAAAGCCCAGAGACGTCTGGTTGGCACCTTCTCCGTCCGTCCGTCCATCCAAGATGGCGGCGGTGGGGGGCCGTATTTGATACTCCTGTTCACATGGGCGTCGCCTCGGCGCCCTCCCTGCTAACGCTAGCGACGATCGCTTTGTAGGCCCATGGGAAGGGTTAGCATGGTAACCATGGTTACCATTAGCGCTGGCCTCGGTTTATGGATGAAAACAAAGATAATTCCACTTTGACTTTAAGGAATCTGGACTTTCATCTGGGCACAAGTGGAGGCGGGAGGTTCTCCACGGTCTCCACGTCCCGGCTGATGGACCTCCCCGGTGTGGCGGTGGACAGTAGCACTGATGTGTTTGGAGAGCCAGCCCAGGTAATAACGGCGTGGCGCCATTACTGCCGATTTATGAGGCTTTTAATGTTGCGATTACGCTGCGGAGATGACAGTTGTCTGAGCGCTCCGTCTGCTTTCAGTGTCGTTTTTTCCAATCCTGCTATCAGGAGCTAACAGCATCCTCTGCCGTTCACACCTCAGCGGCTTTAAGAGCATCTCCTGTCTCAGCGTAGCGTGGAGAAGGTTTGAAGAGCAGGACGTCATTTATTCGTTCACCATCTCTACCGCCTATCCCTGCTGCCATTGGCCGAGAGGCGGGTTCACCCGGACCTGTCAGTCACGGCGTCACGTATTGACACCTTCTCATTCAAACATCTGGACAATTTGCGGTGTACAGTGGACCTCCCTCCTGTTTTTGGACCAAACGCAGACCCGGGGAGAACATGGAGACTCCTCACAGGCATACCCCCCCCCCCCGGGTGAATCCATCCAGGGACCTTCTGGCTGGGAGGTGGAGGCTCTAACCTCTGCACCAACCCCCTGATTTAATTGGATCCTGTTAATTAGAAAACGAGCGTAGCGGTTAGCTGCTAGCATCTCCGCGCTCCACTGGGTTCTAACTGAGATGGAACGAGCAGGAAGTGTTCAGGGGGGAAATAAAGTGGAGAAGATCATCTCCGGGCCGGGAGGCTGTTTGAGATGCTGCACGGTTCTCCTGGTAGCACCGGACGGGGTTCTCCTCGGGGGCGGCTGCAGAGTTGTCGGACAAAGTTCTGCGGATGAGAAAGTGAAGGGGAAGGTCTCAGGTGGAGTCGGGGTTCTGCCGAACCATCTCCCCGGCTCCGCTGATCCGGGACGGTCAGAAGATCCTCAGGCTGAACCCACGGGGGCTCCACCGCCGCGGGGCTTTTTTTCGTAACATCTCCGACCGCTTCCTGGATCCGCCGGGATACCCGACGAGAACTACGGGCTCGGAGATGTTCTGACCGTCGGACGTCACGAGCCAGGAATGAACGATGTCTCTAGATGTGGCTCTCTGATTGGTCAGGGGTTCCTGGACCCCACGACCGCTTCCTGCCCGGCTGCCAATCACGTCGAACGTGACCCCGGAGATAATCCGGAGACGCGCGATCAAAGCTGTGCTGCTTCATCAGTATCGGGTAAAGACGGGGGAAAAAAAGCTAACCTTTGCACGTCCTGGAAGAAAGAGGATCATCTGAAGCAGAGGTCAGGCTAATTGAGATGGCAGAGCTTCTTTATCGTCCTCAGCCAAGGACGTGGCGGCGCGGGCCAGCGGAGAAGCGATGTTCTGATGATCACCGGCTCTGAACGCGGGATTAATAAAAACCCTCAGGTAAGAAGAGGAGCTTCAAACCAATCCAGTCACCTCTTCTCATGCTGGAACATGTTCTCCTCGCCTCCTGGTCCCCGAGACCTGCCGTCGCCGGAGGAGGACAGCCTTTCACGGCGTCTCACTTCCTGTCGGTTCCCTGTCGCCGACTTGACGTCTTTCTTTTTCCATCTGGAACGTCAGGGATCCCGGGGGCAAAAGCAAGGAACGTCCCTCAGATGTTCCTAAGACTGGCATTTCTGGCCCTCTGTTCTATTATGCAAGTTGAGACGTCTGAATCGCGCGTCACTCGAATGATTGACGAGCGGCCGGCGTAATGAGGACGCGCACCCACACACACACTCTCACACACACACGCATGTGGACACTGGTGATTTGAGCATCTCCATTATATTTCTGTTACATCAGCAAACGTAGGCTGGTCCCCCTCCTCCTCCTCCTCCTCTTCCACGGCCCTCCCTCTGCTGGTTATCAGATACCAGCCAGCCGTCTTATCTCCTGTGTCTCCAGGCTGTACGTCGCTCCTCCACCCCCCGACCAGAACTGCAGAGCCGAGAAGAAACTTTTCCTTTCCTTCTTTTTTTTTTTTCTTCTTCTTCTTCGCCTCCTTCTAACTCCTCCAGACTTGTTGCCCGCCGCGTGAACCCCGCACACTCAAATCCCATTTCTGCGGCGTGGAGAGGAGGACCAGGAGGAGGAGGCGGGAGGAGAATCCGTTCCAGCCGTCTTCCAGATAAGAAATAAGCCGGTGTTGCTCCGAATCTCCGTGGAGAGAGTGCACGTGCAGATGTGAACGTGTTGGTGGTGGGGGATCCCGAGGGTCCTTCATCTGTGTGTCGTCATGGAGATGGCGCGGAAGTGTGAGGTTTCCACTTTCCCTTTTCAGTTTGTAGAGCAGCCATCCCTCAATCTGTGTGCCGAAACTTCTGGACTAGACAATCATCACGATTTACATTTGTCTCCC
>CAAKHD010005069.1:50466-76648 GCA_901007705.1 Fistularia tabacaria | reverse complement strand
GGTGGTGGAAAAAAAAATAACTCTAAAGAGAAGAAAAAAAAGTTTTTTTTTTTTTTTTTTTTTTTTTTTTTTTTTAATTAAAGCGACCGTAAGACCTGGCGAAACCTTTAAAAGATGAATGATTTTGTGTCTTACGAGAAAAATAATTCCAGTTCGAGTCAATAAAAACTGCTATATATATTTCGGGACACCGGAAGCCATCCCGGAATACTTCCGTGTTTTGGGTCGGCGAGCGCAGCGGCGCGTTTCCTCCTCAGAACGTGTTCCTGTAACGAGATCGGACCTTCCGATCCAGTCCAGGTCGAGTCGCCTCACGGCGTTCGACCTCCGACCCGAGCTAGCCTAGCACGTCCTGCGAGCCGCCCGGCGCGGAAGATGCTGAGGGCGCAGCTGGAGCAGCGGCTCACGGCGGCCGCGGAGGAGATCCTCCAGCTGTTCGGGAGGACCGTGGAGGACATCTTCCAGCTCCTGGAGCGGACCGTGGAAGAGAACCGGCAGGAGCTCCTCCGGGCCCAGAAGGACAACCGCCGGCAGCGCCGCATCCTGGACGCCGTGCTGCAGCCGCGGGTCCGGCTGCACCGAGCAGGTCCGTCACCTCCGCCGGGAGCAGAGAAGGGAACACCTGGAGCTCAGCGCGACCTCTGCAGACGCCAGATGTACGCAGGAGTTGGAGCTGCTGGGACAGTGAGGAGATAAATTCCAAGAAAAGAAACGTTAGCTTAGAAAACAAACCCAAACGCAGGTTCTTCCTTTTCTTCTCTTTTGGGCTTCTCCCTCCAGGGGTCCACCTCATCCATCTAACCTTATTGTATCTTCTTCTCTCACACCAATTAACTTCATGCCCCCCCTCCCCTCCTTCACCTTTACTTATCTCTGCTACTTCATGGTCCACAATAGTTACCTCTTCTACCCTTTCCTCTCTTTAATTTTCCTCATTCAGCTGCTCTACAAAGTTCTCTTTCCATCTTCCCATCACTCTTCTAGCATCTGTCAATGCATTTATCTCTCTATCCTTAATCACCCGGACCTGCTGTTTTGCCAACCTGCATAAATCTTTCTCTCCCTCCTCACTGTCCAACCGAGCATACAAGTCATCATACCTCCTTTGTTTGGCCTTTGCTACCTCTACCTTATGCTGCATCTCCCTGTACTCCTGTCTGTTCTCTTCAGTCTCCTCAGTGTCCCGCTTCTTCTTATCTAACCTCTTTCTTTATATTTACTTCTGCACTTCCTCATTCCACCACAAAGTCTTCTTATCTACTTTCCTTCTAGAAGACATGCCAAGTGCTCTTCTTCCGTTCTCCCTGATAACATTAGCTGTACTTTCCAGTCATCCGGAGGTTAATGGATGGAGGCAAAGACGACGGGACGGTAGTTGTTGTGAGAGGAGAGGGTTAGATGGAGGCAGGTGATTGGCTGAGGGTTAGATGGAGGGTCAGTAGATCCTAAGAAGATAAAAAGGTCTGGAAAGGAAAACAGGTTCAGAAAATCTGGAAACCATGTTTAATTACGTGAGACAGAAATGTGTTCTGCAGGTTCTCCTTGATCACGCTCAGTGGCTAATCTACCGAAGAGGAACGTGGAACGTTTTACTCAGATTTGGGTCAGAACAGAACCCACGCGATCAGGAGGAGATGGCGAAAAGCTCTGAGGTTCCACCAGAAGACGTGAATTTTTTAAACTTATGAATTCAAAGTGACAGTTCCTTCCTGTTTCCTGTCCTGCAGACCTCCAACAGCTGCTGGGGGAGCAAGAGGAGGGGGAGGTTCCTCCTGAGCTGCAGGCATGGACCTTCAGTCCTGACCAGAAGCCCCCACATGTCAAAAAGGAAGAAGAGCAGCTGTGGAGCAGTCGGGAGGAGGAGCAGCTAGAGCACGATGAGGCTGGTCTCACCAAGGTCCCGTTCACTCCTGTCCCTGTGAAGAGCGAGGATGAGGAGGAGAAACCACCGTCCTCACAGCTTCAGAGTGAGGGGAACATCGAGGCCAAGCCTCCTTCCAGCAGCTCCAGCCAACACATGAAGACAGAAGCTGAAGGAGACGAGGGTGGAGGATCAGAACCAGCAGGGAGCCTAGCGATGGACCAGAGGACCTCATGCTCTCCAGAAACTGAAGTCAGTGATGAAGACCAGATCGGACCAAGGGACCCTCAGTCAATTCCAGACGTTGCGAACAGTGGGGGAAACAGTGCTGAGAAACCATTTGGCTGCTCGGTGTGTGGGAAAGCATTCAGACTGAAGTGCAAACTGAAAGTTCACCTGAGAATCCACAGCGAAAAGAAACGTTTCAGCTGCTCCTCCTGCAGCAAAGGGTTCAACTGGACGGACGGCCTAGTCAACCACGTCCTGAGATTTCACCCAGGAGAAAAACCATTCAGCTGTTCAGTGTGTAAGAAGACATTCTGGCACTGCCGAGATGCTAGCAGGCATGAGCGAGTCCACCGCATGGGCGATCTGCCCACGTGCACCGTCTGCGGGAAGTCCTTCACCCTGAGGAAGAACCTGAACCAACACATGAGAATCCACACCGGAGAGAAACCCTTCAGCTGCAGCTTGTGCACCAAACGGTTCGGCCGGAAGATAGAGCTACAGACACACCTGAGATGCCACACGGGGGAGAAACCCTTCAGCTGCCCCCTTTGTGCCAGATGCTTCAAAAGCCGCAGCAACCTGAACCGACATGAGCTCAGCCACACGGGCGAGAAGGCCTACAGCTGCCCCGTCTGCAGCAAGACCTTTGTCCTGGAGAGCAACATGAAGACTCACATGAGGGTTCACACCGGAGAGAAACCGTTCAGCTGCTCCGTCTGCAGCAAGAGCTTCCAGTACAATGCACAGCTCAGAAAGCACATGATCGATCACATGGGGCAGAACATGTACACCTGTACCATCTGTGGGGGGGTCTTCTCCGAGAAGTCCTCTCTGTTGGGACACATGTGTCCCAGGGCCACAGCTGCTTCCCCACGATCCCCCTCTCTGGTGCTCCCCCAGGACCCAAAGCACTTCCTGTAACCACATCGCGACTACCTTGTTCCAGAGCAGCAGCTGAGGCGAAGCGTACCTTGGCCATGACCAGAAGATCCTCTATATCGTGAGTTTGGGTGTAGACTCTGAGGACCTCCGTCATGGGGACTCGTTAGCTGCCGTTGGGGATCAGTTTCCACACCTATCAATGATCAGTAACTGCCCCTGTGCTCTGTGAGCGCAGATCTGGTAGAGTGAATGCGAGGGTGGATGGTCTATGGTATGTCTCGACATGAGGCCCTGAGATGGATCCAGGGAGAGCCCCACCTCTTGCCGTATCACAGCTGGGATAGACTCCACCTCCTGCGACCCGGACTGCAGGATCCATGGAGTAGAAAGTGAATGAATGAATGATCTGTTTGTACTTTGAATGTATCTCCAGTCTTCCAAACATCTCCATGTTGTGGTTTTTCTGAGTTGGAACTCAAATATTCACCTCCATCCCTGAAAATGTCTGGTCTGACTTTATTTTGAAGGGACTCTTCACCTGCTTCCTGCGCCTTTGACTCCATCCCGCCAGCAGGCGGCGCCCTTTCAACCCGAGTGTGTCGGACAGCAAGCGTGAACGATAGAAGCTGAAGTAACGATCCAAACATAGACTGAAGGTTATATCAGAAACATGAGAACTTTTATTTCGATATGCAGGAACACCATTAACTTCCTGTTGAACTTATTCAACTGTCTACCGGTGTTTCTTTGTCATAACGGTTCGAGACCAGTGACGGTCCAGACCAATGAGGCGAGTCCTTGCTCCTCCCGGCCGCGGGTGTCACTGTTTATAGTGTAATGACCAAACCCGAGTCTTTCCTGTTAAGACGCCACACACTTCATTCCTTTCGACGCCGTCCGACCTACAGAGGGTGGACGGAGCCGCCGGGAGGACGACCAGCATAACAGGAAGCAGAAGGATCCATCAGACTCGGGGAGGCGGCCGGTCCTCTGAAGTTCTCCCGCTGTCTTTGCAAACACTTTATCGGACGAAGCTGGGCCTCAAGTGACCCTAGGGCTGCGGGTCGTTCATCCCTGACAGTCAGATTTGTCGTGTCCACCTGGAGCCTCCGTGTCTGATTGGACGGGAGGACCTTGATTTTGGTTCACGTCCGCCTCGTCTGCTCGACGGTCGGCGCTCTCCTTCACCCGGCCGTTCTCGCATTCGTGTCTCTTGAACTGGGATCTCCACGTGAACCTTTTGCCACAGGCGGAGCAGCTGAATGGTTTCTCCCCGGTGTGCGCCGCCATGTGTGTGGTCATGTGTCCTTTCTGGGAGAAGGTTTTGCCGCAGACGGAGCAGGAGAAAGGTTTCTCCCCGGTGTGCGACGTCATGTGCCTGCGCATGTGTCCCTTCTCAGAAAACATTTTACCGCAAACTGAGCAAGGAAAGGGTTTCACTCCGGTGTGCGTCCTCATGTGGGTCGTCATGTGTCCCTTCTGTGAGAACATCTTCCCGCAGACGGAGCAGGGAAAGGGTTTCACTCCGGTGTGAGTCCTCATGTGCAGAACCAAAGCGTTGCTCTTGGTGAAGCTGGTGTTGCAGATGGAGCAGGAGTACGGTTTCTCCCCCGTGTGGCTCCGAAGGTGTACAACTAAATCCGAGCGTTTTCTGAAGGTCTTGCTGCAGAACGAGCAAACGAAGGGTTTCTCCCCCGAGTGGATCTTCTTGTGGCAGCTCAGACTGGTCTTGGAGAGGAAGGTCTTCCCGCATTCGGGGCAGCTGACCGGTTCCTGGCAGGGACTCCCGTCGCCCACGGCGGCGAGAGCCCTGCCGACTCTGTGAAGGCCCGACTCTCTGGCTCTGATCCAGTCTTCATCGTCATCCGTCTCACTCTCAGAGGTCCGGTTCTCCGTCTCGGCTTCTGGAGACCAGGAGGTCCGGAGGTCCATCTCGAAGCTGCCCGCTGGCTCCGACTCTTCGCCCTCGTCGTCTTCGGGTTCGGTTTTGATGTGTTTCAGAATGCTGGTCGGAGACTCTAGGCTCTCCTCGCTCCGACCGTGATGAAGCCGCGAGGACTGAGGTTTCTGCTCCTCATCCTCGCTCTTCACAAGGACAGGAGCGAACGTGAACTTGGTGATGTCACCCTCCTCCTGCCCGTGAAGCTGCTCCTCTTCCTGACCGCTCCACAGCTCCTCCTCCTCCTCCTTGATGAGCGGGATCTCCGGGTCCAGACCGGAGCTCCACTCCTGCGTCTCCTCTTCCTCTCCAACAATCACCTTCCTTACGTCTGAAGGCAGATCTGCAACAGAAGAAACCAGGTGATGCCTTCAGGTGTCACTGGGAGACTGGGAGACTCAGACCTTCCGACCTCTGAGTGGCCGGAGGTCCCGGATCAGCGGTTGGGTCGCGACATTGATCAGGAGCACCTTCGACACGGGGGATCGAACCCGATCAGAGGGACGAGGAGGGTCTGAGATGAAGATGACTCTCTGGAGTCTCCAATCATCTGGACGTGGACCTGACTAACCTCTGGAGATCAAGGTAGGAGCTGCTTCCAGGGGGTCCAGCCCACAATACCCTGCCCGGCCCGCGGCGGAGGGGTTAGCCCGGGACCTTCCCCGCAGGGCGGGCTGGGTCTGCGAGTTCCGGTCCAAACCCCGGGAAGCGATCGCTACTGATCGAAGCCCGATCGATCCCGGACTTTGGAACCGGAAGTCCGTACTGTCCGGGTCCTCCGGGAAATTCAACCAACGACCGGGACGTCCGTGCGCCACGGACCCGGTACCGACGAAGAAGACCGCAGCCGCTCTGCTAGCGGGCTAGCTTAGCCTTAGCTCGGCCGCGACGTCACCGGAAGCCGTTTCCGACGTGAATCGGGGCGAACCTTCGCTCTCCGGCTGGCTCTCCGGAGGCGGAGCCGCGGGCGGGTGTCGCTCCATCCGTGCGCCGCGGATCGGGCGCCGCTCCTCCGCCACCAACGCCCGGAAGTCCGCGGGACAGCGCCGTTCCTCCGGGGGCCGCGCGGAGGGTTTCCCCCTGCGCGTCTGCTCCCGTACTTACGGTACGGAAAGCCGCGAGGCTCATCCGCGCGGATCGAAGCGACGTGCGGTCACACGGCGCAAAAATGTCCGAACACAACTCGACTTCCGGTCCAGACGGCGCCGACCGTGCGTGCGGAGTCGCATGCTGTGGCACGCATGCGCAGTAGCGAGCGGGCGGCGGGCGGATCGATGGGCTGAGGACGCGGCGGTTCGGACAGATGGACCGGGCCGAGGAGGAGCCAGTGCACCAGGGTTTGCGCTGTTTTTTTTCCTTTTTGACGACAGTCGCTTTCCGGCGATCGGAACAATGCCAAGCTAAACTTAGCCGCGGCGAGACCGCCGACTTGGGCGTCACACGCACGGGTCCGAGGGGCGGCGCGGCTCCGGTCCATCTCACCGGAAGTTCACTGGTCTGAGAGGACAACCCAAGGTTCTCCCTGTGTGTGTGTGTGTGTGTGTTGTGGCCGGTCAGATGATTAGAAGGGTGCTCCTCTGGGCATCGGTTCCCCCGGTTCCTCCAGAACCTGCAGGACCATGGTGGCTATGTGGTTGGGTCCAGATGATGGACGCCGTGGTGGTTTGAGGAGATCTGATGGACAGGAAGTCCTGTGGACGCTTCATCTCCGCTCTCTCAAATCAAGCGCAACTGGTGGACTGGTGGACGTTCTCAAATGTCCAGAGAGTGATCGTGAAGGAGGAGCAGCAGGAGTGGAGCTCCGGTCTGGACCAGGAAGACCCGCATGTTAAGGAGGAACTGGAGGAACCCTGGAGCCATCTGGGGAGGAGTGAAGATGATGAAGGTTCAGGTAGGAACCAGATGAACATTGAGCTCGCCCTCAAATACATCCGTCCCCGAGGCGCCCGCTCTCGGCTCAGGAGACAAACATCTCTGATGTCCTCCAGCGTCTCAGTGCCGCATCCCATAATACGTCAGACGGGACACTTTCATACACTCATTCTGAACGGTCAGGGACGGAGAGGTGGAGGAACATCAGACCAGCATCCCTCCAGAAGCAGGTCTGGCCCGTCCAGTAGATGCACTTACATCAGACACGGGCGAGATCTTCCCCTTTATGGAACCCGGGGAGTGTTCCACCGCTCACTTGGCAGAACCTCGACCCATCAGAATCAGTAAAAATTTGGGGGACGGAAATGATTGTTCCCTCTGTCTCGTCTGACAGGTGCTCCTGCAGTCACTGTGGAACAATCCCCGCGGAGCGTGAAAACATCTGCTGCTGGGAGATTCCAGAGGTGAGAGATGAAGAGTCCTGTCTGTCATTTGTCTGAACAATTAGCATGTCCGCTAACTAACTGGAAAGGGTCATGATGGACCTTTGTCAGTGAGGAAGTGAAGGCCGTAGAACGGTCCCCTGGAGGCAAGAAGGAGTCAAGGACGGGCTTGACGTGAAAAGTGCGAGGAGTCCGAACAGGCCCCCTGGTGGCGGCTGAAGGAGCCGCGGGTTGAGGCCGTCCAACTCGGACGATGATTGACAGTTCTCTGTCCTCCGTCACCCAGGTGGTGAAGAGAAACCAGGAGGCTACTCCACCGGTGACCTGCATGAGCCTCCATCCAGGCCTGCGGCCCGTCTGCCTCGATTCCTTCTCCCTGCAGGACATCTCCAACATCTACAAGGCCGAGTACGGCCCGGTCCGCTATGTGAGGGCCCGCAATGAGTAAGAGTCCGCTGCTGCCTGCCTTGACCTGTTGTCACGGAAACAAGTAGTGCAGGTTCCAGTCGGAAACAAAGGTGGATATCAGGTCTTAAAACTTGACACCTGCCGAGGACTGACACGTCATGGCAACCCAGAGGTGGTCCTGGAAAGTCCTTAATATGACACACAGGGTGTCGGAAGAGCAGATGTGAGGATGACGATCATCTGAATGAATGGTCAGAGCTCAGGTGTAATTCAACCTGCTTCCACTAGGGGGCAGAGTCTGGTTCCGTTCGCAGGATGTGACGGCCAACGAGGGAATGCCTCCAATTGGAACCGACCCGTTCGTCCCGGAGGTGTTTCCTGTTTCCACGGCAACAGAGAAGTAATTGCGGTGTGTTTGCTTTCAGGCGCAGAAGGTTCTTGGCCCACTGGAGCTTCGTCAGCTGGGTGTGGGGTTATCCCACCGCCCACCACCAGAGGACGCTGCCCGCCTGCGTGGCTCTATGCTTCGGCCAGGAGTTCCCAGGCAGCCAAGGGAAGGACCCAGTCTGATCCGGAACCAGGACCTGACGCCGCTCCGGGTGCGACCGCAGCGAGGACATTTGTCTTCTGGAAGGGTGAAAACCTGTCTCTATCCACTCGGTCCCCGGGTGGACAGGAAGCGAGGTTGCTTCCTTTCCACTGGCCAGGCGGAACATTGGGAGCTCATCGAGAGGAACTGGGACCTTCTGGAGAGGAGCCCTGAGATTACCTGGGGTTTTGTCTCGGCGTATGCAGATGACGCCATGCTGTATTTAGCAGAAGGGACTCACCCTGTCCTGGATTGAACTTTAATAAACAGCCTTTAACCTTGTAAATCTTGTGAACATTATCAATTATTCATATTGTTATTATTCATTCATCACTCCAAAGTTTTCTTATTAAGGAACATCTGATGTCGCTTTGGGTCCGTCTGGTCTGGAGCTTCAGCTCGTTCCAGAGCTTCACTGTGGTAGACCAGGCTTGGACTGCAAGGTGGAAGGTTGAGGACCAACTGCCTCAGGAGGAGTTTGTCTTCTGAGGGCTGGAGAGAGAAAGATGGCGGGGGGAAAGAAGTCCGGTTTTGTTCTTCCAGGTGTTCTCCTGGTTCTTCAGAAGGTAATTGCGATGCTTGTTGTTATTCTCCTCTTCCTGTGGCTGGAGGAGGTTCCTCCTGAGCAGCAGAAGAAGAGCTGATCTAAAGTCCATTTAGATGTATGATCTCTGATGATCTGTGATGATCTTGATGCCACAAAAGAGGTGATCAGTCAACTGAGGAATGAAGATGTTTCCTGCTGGACCTGAATCCTCCTCCAGAAACCCTCTGACGTCTGGAGGCCAGCAGGTCGACCTGCGGGGGAGGAGCTTCTGCTTCTCCGGGCTTCTCCACCCACTTTAGCAACTGATGAAACACCAGTCCTCCCAGTACTTACCTTATTTTCTCTCTTTTATTTCCTGTGCTCGCTGTGACGTCACGGCCGCAGCCCTCACGTGACGTGAAAAGCCGGAAGCCATCGGGAGGTTTCCCGCACCGGAAACATTTCCGAAGAGTTTTTCACTTCTGCAAGACGAGCGCGCGGGAAGCCGGGAAGCTTTTATTCTGAAGGTCCGTCCCGGATGCGGTCGGCGTGGACCGGCGGAGGAGCAGCCGCGCGGCGTGGACCGGCGTGGACCGGCGGAGGGTTCGAGTACCGGAGCGGGGATGGAGCGGCGCGCGCCCGCGGCGCCATTTCCGGAAACCGAAGGTTTGTCTCTTCGCACCGGAAACGTCGTCCGGGCACGTCGCAGCTAAGCTAACGCTAGCTAGGCTGTTAGCAGCTCCGTTCGCAGTTTCCTGTTTTCGCCCCCGTCAATGACGTCAGACCCCACGTGACCGAAAACAAGCTTCCGGACTTTCTCTGGAGCCTCTCCAGGAGGAACCGCAAGCAGCCTCAGGGTCCGTCCAAGCTCACTTCCTGGAGAGGAACCCCACCACTTCCTGTCACATGACCTGGGGCTGGAGATCTAAGTGTTAAAGGCTGCAGCAATCAGAGGACGTGGAAGTCCAGAGGTTCTGGAGATCAGGGGGTTCTGGAGGCGAGTGCTCTCTAAGGCTTGACGGAAGCTCCATCAGGGTCCTAGAATGAAGGTTTGGGCTGAAGGATATGATCAGGGTCGTCGATTGTATGTTGGTTGAGGGAACGTCAAAAGATCTTCAGTCAACGACGTCCTTCGATCATTTGGAGCTCGTTGATTCAGTTATTAATCGAATCCCTGATGATTAATGGCGTCTTAAGTGAGTCTCCACCTGCTGCTCCATCTTCTTCTGTTGCAGATCTGCCTTCAGACGTGAGGAAGGTGATCGTTGGAGAGGAAGAGGTGATGCGGGGCTGGAGCTCCGGTCTGGACCAGGAGAA
Source organism: Fistularia tabacaria (assembly GCA_901007705.1). Taxonomy (NCBI): domain Eukaryota; kingdom Metazoa; phylum Chordata; class Actinopteri; order Syngnathiformes; family Fistulariidae; genus Fistularia; species Fistularia tabacaria. The sequence goes on along the minus strand of CAAKHD010005069.1, from coordinate 66,583 downwards.
CCCTCACATCAAGAAGGAGGAGCTGTGGAGCGGTCAGGAGGGGGAGCAGCTCCAGCAGGAGGAGGTCCCATTCACCGCTGTCCCTGTGAAGAGCGAGGACGAGGAGGAGAAACTTCAGTCCTCACAGCTTCATCATGGTCAGAGTGAGGAGAACGTCAAGGCCAAGCCTCCGACCAGCAGCTCCAGCCAACATATGAAGGCAGAAGCTGAAGGAGACGATGCCGGAGAACCAGAACCGGCGGGGAGCTTCGAGACGGACCAGCCGACCTCCTGGTCCTCAGAGTCTGAGATGAAGAACCAGACCTCCTGCTGTCCAGGACCTGAGAAGTACCAGCGGACCTCCTGCTCTCCAGAACCTGTGATGGAGAACCGGAGCTCCTCCTCCACGGATTCGGACAACGAGGACGATGAGGACTGGGTCAGACCCGCTCAGGCGGATCCAAAGGCAGCAGGAAGGGCTCAGATGTTGGAGAAGTCCACCACCTGCTCGGAATGCGGGAAAACCTACAGCTCCAGGTCGAGCCTGAACTGGCACAAGAGGATCCACTCAGGAGAAAAGCGCTTCACCTGCTCCGTCTGCAGCAGCAGCTTCACGCAGCGTTACACCCTGATCCTGCACATGAGGCGGCACACGGGGGAGAAACCGTACCTCTGCTCCACCTGCGGCGTGAGGTTCAGCCAAAGCTCCGCTCTGAAGAAGCACACCAGGGTTCACGCCCCTGAGAAATCAGGCCGGCGCAGCGCCTCCGCCGTCCCGTCCGGCCAACTCCGACCCGACCGGCGCGCCGGGGAATCTTCGCCGGTTCCTCGGGACCCCTCGAGGAGCGACGCTCCCTCCAAAGGGTCCTTCAGCTGCTCCGAGTGCCGCAAGACCTTCAGCCTGAAGAGCAACCTGAAGAAGCACATGATGATTCACACGGGGGAGAAGCCCTTCTCCTGCTTGTTCTGCGACTTCACCTGCACCCGGCGTCACACCCTGGTCCAGCACATGAGGACGCACACCGGAGAGAAACCGTTCAACTGCTCCGTGTGCGAGAAGTGCTTCACCCAGAGCACCAACCTGAGGAAGCACATGAGGCTTCACACCGGGGAGAAACCCTTCAGCTGCACCTCCTGCGGCAGGATATTCTCCTGGAAGTACCAAATCAAAAGACACAAATGTGCCAACGTTGCTGGTTTGACCTCCGACCTCTGACCCTCCTCCGACCCTGACTCTATCTCGACGGGGTTGGTTCTACTTCTCGCCGGCTCCGGCAGGCGTTTGTTCCTCAGAGGTTGAGGATTTGACCTCCTGTTTGGTCCGCAGACGTTGCCAAAGCGCCGAGGCCCTGCCGACGGCCGCTGATCTCCTCGCCCTTCAGAGGGACGAAGCAGCCTTCGTGCTGCGTTCACTGACTGTCTGGAAATCCTGCCTATTATTTTGGAGAGGTGGGGTTTCAGCAAAGGGGTGGTGGAACCAAACAGAACCCTGGGACCGGGTTCCTCCGGAGAACCCCTGACGTCCTAAGCCTCACGTGGAGTCTCCGAACACTGAGCCTCCTCCGCCTGGGTGAAGGTGGTTTGGTGTTTGGGCCCAAACGTCATCTGAGCCGCCGCTTCATGGAGAGATGTTCTCTGGTCCGTTGGTTCCTTCGAGTCCCAGAATCCATCGCAGCTCGGCAGAGAAACCAGACGTAAGTGAACGTATGGCGTCAGAGGCAGATCATCGGTGAACATCTAATGGCTCTTCTCTCTGTCACCGACAGAGGCCGTGGGAACATCCCCTTGGCGCCTGCAGCGATGCTCCAGGACCCGGTGTCCAGAGGGAGGCCCCGCCCCCCGGCGAGGGAAGCCCCGCCCCCCGCCGCTGAGCTTCGGCTTCCCGTCCTTCACCTGCGGATGAGTCCTTGGATGGGTGATGATCGGAGGCGCGTTCTCCCGAGTGACTGACAGCTTCCAGGCGGGTGTTACATCCAATCAGGACCTCCGTCCTCCGGAGAACGTTCCGGAACCGGCTCCCGATGCTCGTCACGTGGTGACTCGTGGTGAGGAACAACATCCTGGAGGTTGTGGAGACGAAGAACAAGGACCCACCACAAGGAAGATCGAGAAACACCATGCCTGCAGAATTCATTCTGTTCATGGAGATGAAGATAAGATAAGATAATACTTTATTGATCCCCAGAGGGGAAATCTGTGTGTCGTAGCAGCGCAGCAATATCAAAAAGACAACATATAAATTAGCACAACAAAAAAGAGAGGAAAAAAACCAGTTAAAAAAGTAAGAATATATACATGCGCAAACATATATGTATAGATACACACATATATATACATGTATGCATACCTACATATGTATACACATACACACACATAGATAAATACTACACACAGTGATGAGAGTGACGGTGATGATGGTTATGGTGATGATGATGTCGATGACCATTAGGTTAGATTGTTAGATGGTGACGATGAAGATACTGGTGATGACAAAGACGGTTGTTAGACAATTTTCTGTTACCATTCTATTTTCTAAAATCCCCTGTACTTTTCCCACTTCTCTTTGATACAAACTCCCCTTTCTGGAATTTTCCTCTTCTCTCGGAGACACACTCCCATTGATGCACCGCCATTAAATCATCTCAAGGCCCTGCAATGGACCTTGAGATAGGTGACCCCTGACCACGGTCTTGAAGCTGTGTGCCGTTCCACATTCCTTTCCTTATTTGTAGAACAACTCTTATGGAAGTGCAGTCTGTACTTCTCGTACAAAAGACGCTTAAGAATGGTGACGAAGGCATTACGGTTTCTAGAAGCTCTTTATAAACGTGACTTTAAACCATTTATTAAAAGTTTGTGGTTCATCTGAACAAAAGTCCATCTTTCCACCCTCCCCTCGATGTGCGGCCCCTTCCTGGAGGTCGTGTGTCCTCCAGGGTCCTTCGAGCGCTGAGATGTTCCTCCTTCCTCCTAATCGGGGGAAATTAGATCCTCTAAAAATAAGAGCCAGCGTAGCGGATGTGACGTCACAGGTGAAAGCGGAGGTGCCCCCCTCCCGGTCGGAGAACCGCCGCAGACGCGGGACTGCGTTTTTATTTTGAAACGCGCCCCGGAAACGACGTTTCACTTCCGAGGCGGAGCCCCGAGTTTTGAGTGTGAGCCTGAGAGTGAGAGTCGGGGTGATTCTGAGTGTGGGTGCGGGATGTCCGGGCTGCAGGGGCTGAGGCTGTTCGTGTCCCAGCGGCTGAACGCGGCCGTGGAGGAGATCTTCGCGCACTTCGAGGAGACCATCCTGGAGTATGAGCAGGAGATCGAGCGCCGCCACCGGAATCCGCCGGACTCGCTTCCAACGCCAGAAGTGGAGCAGCGACGGGCAGGTGAGTCCTCAGTCCGCTCCGCCGGCAACATGGCCAACAATAAGCTACCGCTAGCCTTTGGCTAGCTGCCGCTCGTTGATGGGGGGCGACCGGCTATTTAAAATCAGAACTCAGGCAGAACTCTACAGGCCAGGGTGGCGAGTCCCGACACAAGAAGGACCATTCGAACCGGAAGTTGAAGTCCAAACATCCGTCGCTGGTCCTAACCATCTGGAAACACCTGACCCAGGCGGTGATCTCCTCTGGTCCTTCAGCTGGAGACTTTCTGCCGCACACAGGATCATCGGCTGAACCAGTGTGCACGCTCGGGAGGACGTGACGTGACATCATCCTGATCCGGCCCCCACAACGACCACAAACTCTAATGCTGACCTGAAGCTTGGCTAACGTCAACCCCATGCTAATGTTGCTGTAGCTTGGTGGAGCTCCAGCAGGGCAGCTTGCTTGCTAGCAAACTGTGTGAGATGGCGAGGATGTTTGAAAAGTGTCCGTTCTTGGGTTGTCCTCCTTCAGCCTCTCTGTGGAGGCTCTCAGTCGTCCAGGTCATGGTCCGCCCCGTCCAAATCTTCTTGTAGCAATTGGACTCGATGTTCTTCCCTCGAATACGTTTCACATCATCCGATCATCGGATGAGAGGTTCCAGAGAAGTGGAGAACCTTCGTCCCATCACAGGTGAGAAGGTGCTCTCCGAGCATCTGGAGGGTCAGTCTGAGGGAAACCTTAAATGGGCTACAGAGGACCACTGTTGCTGCTCAAAATGGTCCGTGTATTAGTTGTCGTCACTGGCAGGGTACCTTCAACCGCGTGGGGAAACCCTGAGAGATGGAGGTTCCTGCAACAGCCCATGATCACACCCACCCTCGTTTCACAGGAGGAGCCAGGTGTCAGTCCTGGGACTGGTGGTAAACTTCCCTCCTGTTTCCTGCAGACAATCAGCAGCTGCTAGGAGAGGAGGAGGAGGAGGAGGTGTCTCCTGAGCAGCAGGAGTCGAGCTCCAGTCCGGTGCAGGACCCGCCGCATATCAAGGAGGAGGAGGAGCTGTGGAGCCGTGGGAAGGGAGAGCAGGCTGAGCTCACCCAGGTCCCATTCACTCCTGTCCCTGTGAAGAGCGAGGAAGAGGAGGAGAAACTTCAGTCCTCACAGCTGCATCAAGATTGGAGGGAGGAGAACGTAGAGGCCGAGGCTCCAGGCGGCAGCTCCAGCAGACCCACGGAGACAGAAGCTGGAGGCTCGGAAGCGACAGGGAGCTTCGAGCCGATGGTGCGATTACAGTCGGAGACGGACGACAGCGAGGACTGGAAGGAGACCCGAGAACCTCTGAGGAGGGACCAGGGCTCCAAAGGCGAGGCGTGCAGTTCTGGGAAGAAACAGTTCAGCTGCTCCGAATGCAGCAGGATTTTCAGCGACAAGTCCAATCTGACCCGACACATGAGGGTCCACACGGGGGAGAAACCCTTCGGCTGCCCCGTGTGCGGCCGGAGGTTCCGGCAGCGCTCGGATTTGGTGGCGCACGTTCGAATCCACACAGGGGAGAAACCGTACCCCTGCTCAGTTTGCCACACAAGTTTCACCCAGCGCAACATCCTGGTTCAGCACATGAGGACGCACACGGGAGCGAAACCCTACGTCTGCCCCGTGTGCGGGAAAGGGTTCTCGCAGAAAGGAAACATGACCTCACATATGACCGGCCACACCGGGGAGAAACCCTTCGGTTGCACTCTGTGCGACAAACGCTTCGCCCTGAAGGGGAGCCTGAAGGTTCACATGAGGGTTCACCTCGGAGAGAGACCGTTCATGTGCCCCGTCTGCGGGAAGTGTTTCGCCAAGAGAGGGAACATGATGAGTCACATGTGGGTTCATGCTGCTGACCGGCCGGAGGCGGAGTCTCCAGACATGCATCGGGTGGAGGTCGGACGGCCGAACCCCTCGTGATACCTGCTTCTGGAGGAGAACGGTTCCTCTCCGGTGACTTCCTGCTCATTTTGCTATTTATTGACGTTATGCTTTTTCTGCCTGCTCCAAAGGGGACTACTTTCTGCATCTCCTTTCTGTCGGGACAGGAAGTCGCTGACAGATAGAAAATCATTTCCTGCTGAAGCTAGTCCCAGGTGAACCTGGACAAGAGGCGGGGCTTCACCAGCTCACCAGTCCATCACTGGGTGATTGCGCAGTGAGCTGAGAAGGTCTCTGCCAACGGTTTGTATTTTTGCATACCACCGTTCTCCAGCAGGGTGCGACCTCCTGCGGGGGAAGATCCCCTCAGGTGCCCCCCCCCCCCTACTTCCTGTTTGTTATTGTTGATGTCAAATGTTGTACTACAACAAATAAAGCCGACCTCAGAGAGACGACAGCCGGGCTTCCCGTCAGATCCTGATGAATGTCAGCATGAGGTCCGTGTTCCAGCCCCCTGCCCGAAACCTTAGTTGGACGGAAAACCGGAGGAAGAGGCGACGAACCCTCTAGCTCGGTGGCGGGATGTTAGCTAGCATTAACTTGACTCCATGTCTCTGGTTTTCTGCCTCTCGGCTGAACAAAGACTGGCTGGATGGTGAATCACCGACCCCTCCTGGAGGAGCAGAGGGGTAACAGCGACCTCCTATGGACCAGAGCAGAACAACGACAGGTATATAATTTCTATTGCTCTTGGATCGCTGCAGTGCTTCGTCAGTAAGATCTCCTTCTGGAGCTTCCTGTTGGTCCCCCAGAAACTTTAGAACCTCAGAGATTAAAAAAAGCAGAGGAACGGGTTCTACTGGAGAATATTTACTGTCTGCTTGCTGCCAGTGAAGGTCTTCTCTGGATGCTTCTGAAATTTGTGTAAACCTGAGGGTTCTGGAATGTGGAGTGTCTCTGTTGGGGAGGTGAACAGAACGTTCTAGGACAATGATGATGGAGGGACAGATCAGCTGATTTATGGCTCTCCCATCTTCTGCATGAATGAGTGAACAGGACAGTCTTGGTTTATTAAAAAGGAGATCTGTGGAAGAAATGAAAACATGCAAAAAGAGGTAAAGTACAAGTTCCATCAGGTGTCAGAGCGGCTTGAAGTAATGGAGTACTTGGTAGAGGAGCAAATGAATGGCAGGAGCCGGTGTGAGTGTAGGACATGTGGTTACAATCTGCTGCCTCCAGCCTTCTAAACCAGCTGAACTTTATCTGAATGCTGAATCTCTGGAGTGGGTTCTCAGCAGATGTTCTACATCCAGCAGAGCCAATAGCAGCTTTTTTCTACATTGGGTGGCAGTGCCTCGGTCGCTGTGGGTACACAGCGCTTACGGCGTTTTCTGGACATGATCCTCGGCTTCTGGCGCTGAATATGGACATCAACCAGCAAAGGGTAGCATTTGATCCCTGGCTCCTGTTGGAAGTGCGACCATCTTGTGAGCCCGCAGCCGACAGAGCAGCCATTTTGGCTAGCAGCTCAAGCAGATGAGCAAGTGGGGGTGATGCAACTGCTCAGCTAAAGGCTAACCCCTATAAAACGCTGCTTCCATCTGTCTTCCTGTATGATGTTCCTTCTCCGGATGGAAAAATGGACTGTCTGTAGCTGGGAATAACATCCAACCCCGAGATGAGGAACTGCTGCGCAATCACTCCGGCACAGACGTAGCTCACCTCCTCAGTCCTGGCCGTTAACATCGATGGACAAGCTACTATCCGTGCCGACAGGAGCTGGAAACTCAGCGCTAAATCGGGGGGATTTCCCTCCCAGGGGAAAGAAAACATTGGCTATGACTGACACCAGCATCAAGGATCCTTCCAGAACAGCCCCCGATGCGGCTGTGATTCTTCAGCTGCTTGTGCCAGGTGAACCTCCTGCAGCTCAGCCGCTTCTCCTCGGTGTGGATGGAAACCTCCTGCCGCAGGTTCCACTCCTGGGTGAATCCACGGTTGAGATGGAGCAGCTGAAAGGTTTCTCCTGCCGGAGCTGCTCCACCTGACCGCTCCTCAGCTCCTCCTCCTCGACGTGAGGGATCACCGGGTCCAGACCGGAGCTCCATTCCTGCTGCTCAGGAGGAACCTCCTCCTCCCCCTCTCCCTCTACCCCCCTCAGCAGCTGCTGGATGTCTGCCGGACAGGAAACAGGAAGTCAACCGTGAGACAAGTTTGATCTTTCCTCTGACTAGAAGCTTTTAGCCGAGGTTGAGGAGCACGAGGAATCTCACCGCCACGGAGAAGGCTGTGCCATCCTTGCCCATGTGACCTCAGCAGATCCCTAGCTTGAATCTGGTGTGGGTTCCAGCTCTGCTCTGGTTCCAGGTAGTCTCCTGCTCCAGGCCAAGGGACCGCTCTCCAGCCCCTCCAACAGGGGGTAGCGAGGAGGCAGAAATGGGTCATCTTCCCGTCTGCTTGGTCTTCAAGTGACTGGGTCCATAACTCGTCTTCTAGAACCTTCAGAACAAGCAGCAAATCACCAGAACCCAAACTCTCCAGTGGGTTCTGCCCCTCCACAGGAATCAGAACCTTTTGGAGCCTTCACCACGCAGAGCAGAAGCATCAGCGGCCTGCCAAGAACCCCCAAATAAACGTTCGGAAAGCAAGCGATTGGCTCAGCAGCCCATCCTGACTGAGAGCTGCTTCTTGGATCCTGCTGGTTGGTTCACAAAGACAACCAGACTCCTATCAATCAGATCCCTTTTATTTGAGAACATTCTGTGGAGAACGAAGAACAGCCCAGACGGAACCCGGTCCAGGGTTCCAGCTCCAGCAAAGCCTCCTCAACCATAAATAAATAAATAAATAAAGGACCAAGATCACATCTTTGACAAGCTTGGGAACCGGACGCAGAACTTGAGAACACCAGGCTTTCCTGGGCGGTCTCCTCTCTGAGCCGGAGAGCACGACCGCCGTCCCGTCATGGCGGCCGCACGGAAACTTCAGCAGTGGCCTTGTTTCTCCGCGCGGCATTCGTGTCTTTTCAGCTGGTACTTCCAGGTGAAGCTGCGCTGGCAGACCCTGCAGCTGAAGGGTTTGTCGCGGGTGTGAGTCATCATGTGCGACTTGATGTGACCCTGCTGGGCGAAGCGTTTCCCGCAGACGGGGCAGGCGAACGGTCTCTCCCCGGTGTGGATCCTCATGTGCTCCACCAGGTGGGAGCGCTTCCTGAAGCTCTTGCTGCAGAAGGAGCAGCCGAACCGTTTCTCCCCCGTGTGGATCTTCTTGTGATACTGCAAACCCGACTTGGACGAGATCGTCTTTCCACACTCGGAGCAAGCGACCGGTTTCTCGCCGCCGCTGTACCGTTCGTCGGTGCACCTCGCAGGGGCCGACCCCGACGCTCCGGGTCGCATCCAGTCTGGGATATAATGCTCCTCAGGCTCCCGAGAGCAGGAGGTCCTCTGGTCCGTCTCGGAGCTCCCCGCAGGTTCTGGTGCTCCACCCTCGTCTCCTTCAGCTTCTGCCTTCATGTGTTGGCCGGAGCTGTCGGTCGGAGGCTCGGCCTCGACGTTCTCCTCTCTTTTTAGCTGCGAGGACAGAGGTTTCTCCTCGTCCTCGCTCTTCACAGGGACGGGAGTGAACGGCACCTCCTCCTGTTGGAGCTGCTCCCCCTCCTGACCGCTCCACAGCTGCTCCTCCTTGATGTGAGGGATCTCCTGGTCCTGACCGGAGCTCCACTCCTGCTGCTCAGGAGGAACCACCTCCTCCTCTCCCTCCCTCAGCGGCTGCTGGGCGTCTGCAGGACAGGAGACAGAAAGAGAAAACAGATACTTTAAGAATCCAGACTGCTTCACGACATCACTTCCTGTTTGGATCTAAGTTTCTCATCGTGGTTTGATTCTCTGTCTGGACTTGGACGTTTGTCACGTCAGCAACTGGAGGTGACCCTCTAACCACACGCCTCCACCACATCACCACATGGCTGCTTCCAGACCTGGCAGAAGAAACCGCAGAGCTACGTGTGCTAAGCTAATTATTGGGTATAGCATGGACGAACCTGGGGTTCCAGGCTCCACGACTGGAACCAGAACCGGACCGACAGGAGTGTGTGTTCAGAACGTGCCAACAACCAGGTTCTGCTGTGATCGTGCTCAGTGTTGAGAAGAACCTCTGGAACGCAGCAGTTCTGATGGAACGTCAGGGACCAGCTGGAGGACGGAGACCTTTAGAAGCCAGACCTAAAGCAGTAGTGATCCGTATTGAGGGCTAATGGGATTCAATGTGATCCTCCTCCTCTGACCTTCAGGGTCAGCGGACCTTTGGCCTCCATCTCACCGACCAATCAGCTGACGGAGCGTCTCCTTGACGACCTGAAAACTTCAGCAAATCCACTTGTCTGCTCAAAGTAAAATGACGTTCCTCTGGAGATGTTCCCCTGGAGATGTTCCTCCGCCTCCAGGTGATGAGGAGCCTTAGGTCTTGATTTCAAGGTGACTGTTCTTGAGGGTCAGGGTCGTCTCCATGGGGACGAGGTCATGACCCTGGAATGGGGGTCTCCTCTCCCTCGTCCAAGTGCAGCGGATGTTTTGACAGTGCGACTGATCAGGACACAGAGAGCCGTTGCCATGGTTCCCGTGGAGCCGGTCTGATTGACAGCTGAGTTAATCTGAGGTCTGTTATTGTGAAAGTCTCTGCATCCACTTCCGCTGTTGCCGGAAACAGGTTCCGGATCTGAGCGCGGGAATAAAGATGTTTTTATCTTTGTTTATGGTCGTTCCCCGATGACGTCACGCCACGCGCTCCTCCCCGCACGTTAGCAGGGGCTAGCCGCGGGCTAGCGTTAGCTTAGCACCGCCTCACGGGACTCACCTGCGTGTCGTCGCTCCGCTTCCGGCGTTGGAAGCGCGTCCGGCGGCTTCCGGTGGCGTCGCTCGATCTCCTGCTCGTACTCCAGGATGGTCTTCTCGAAGTGCGCGAAGATCTCCTCCACGGCGACGTTCAGCCGCCGGCACACGAACAGCCTCAGCCCCTGGAGCTTGGACATCGCGCACGTACGCACACGCACTCTCACACGCACGGCGGGGCTACCCTTCCTGTGACGTCATTGACCGTGCCGCGGCGGAAACGGGGACCGCGGGGATCGCGCGGGAAAGGACGTCGGCGGCTCGTCCCGGAGGCTCCGCGCGGGACGAGGACGGCGGCGGCGAGAGAGCGGCGTGATGACGTCACCACGCCACGTCCGCAGGAGGGGGGGGGGGCGGAAGTCCGACGCCGACGAGCCGGAGCATGTGACGGAGCGCGTCTCCTGCACCGTGGAGGTCTTCTCCACCTCCTCGCGACCGAGATCTGATCCTCGGATTTTGGTTTAGGAGAGACTTTTTTTGTCTCATCAGTCAGATTCTTGAACTGTCGGAGGGAAGTTTCTCGGCCTGGGTTCTCCAGGGTTCTCCTGCCGCTTAAAATGTTCCTCAGGTGTGAACGGTTGGATGATTGACAGGTGACCTGTCCAGGCGAAGCCCCGCCTCTTGCCCCCGCCCCTCCGTTCTCGTTGACTCCGTTCTCCTGATGGAGGCTGTCCCAGCGACCGGAGGAGACCATCCTCCCGTGGTCCTCGTGTTCTCCTCGGAGCGACACGAACCTCCTGGCTTCTGTCGCTGTTCCGCTCAGATGCACCAAACATGCTTCCACCCGAGTTCGATGCAAGTCCTCCATCGGAACCCACAGAACCTCCAGCCGGTTCTGCAGATGTTCTCCGTCACTTGAGAACAGCAGAACGTCTGCCTGACAGCTGAGCGGGTGCTGGACATTTGAACTCCTCAGACAGGTTGGATGCGAGAAGAACCTTGCCTTCCAGAGAACCAGAACCCTCCTGGTTCTGAGCGAGAACCAAGTACATGTGTTCCACCACTTGGTTGTCTTCTCTCACTCTGTCTCCTGTCCTGCAGACGTCCAGCTCCTGGTAAAGGAAGAGCAGCAGGACTGCAGCTCCAGGCTGCACCAGGAGATCCCTCACATCAAGGAGGAAGAGGAGCAGCTCCAGCGGGAGGAGCAGTTCCATCAGGAGGAGGAGCAGCTCCATCAGGAGGAGGAGCAGTTCCATCAGGAGGAGGAGCAGTTCCATCAGGAGGAGGAGCAGCTCCATCAGGAGGAGGAGCAGTTCCATCAGGAGGAGGAGCAGTTCCATCAGGAGAAGGTCCAGTTCACTCCTGTCCCTGTTCAGAGCGAGGAGGAGAAACCTCAGGCATCACAGCTTCATCATGCTCAGAGTGAGGAGAACGTCAAGGCCGAGCCTCCGACCAGCATTTCCAGCCCACACATGAAGGTAGAAGCTGAAGGAGACGAGGGCGGAGGACCGGGACCGGCGGGCAGCCTCGATCCGCTCCCTCCCTCGCAGCCCTACATAGAATCCTTTTTTTCAGTCTCCATGGATACCAATGACGGCGACCGTGATGGGATGGAACCCGGCGACGCCCCGCTCCCTCTCCAGGCTCCGAGGACCCGTGGCGCTCTCCAGCCTGAGGCCAGACCTTCTGAAAAGGAGAGAACCTTCCCCTGCCCTTTCTGCGACAAAAGATTCAGCGTGAAGGGAAACCTCAACAGGCACATCAGAGACCACAAGGGGGAGAAACCCTTCTCCTGCCCCAAGTGCAACAAAAGATTCACCGTGAAGGGAAACCTCACAAGGCACTTAAGAGACCACAACGGGGAGAGACCCTTCGCCTGCTCCTACTGCGACAAAAGATTCACCGCAAAGGCAAACCTCAACAGGCACGTCAGAGAGCACACGGGGGAGAGACCCTTCCCCTGCCCCGACTGCGGCAAGGCCTTCAAGGACAGCGGCTCGCTGAGGACCCACCGGAGGTCCCACACAGGAGAGCGACCCCACAGCTGCTCCCTCTGCGGCAAGAGGTTCAGCGGGAAAGGAAACCTGACCAGGCACATGAGGGTCCACACCGGGGTGAAACCCTTCAGCTGCTCCGTCTGCGGCAAAGGCTGCGCTCTGAAGGCTTCGCTCAAGAAACACATGTGTGTCCACAGCAGAGAGAAACCCTACAGGTGCCCCTTCTGTGAGAAATGCTTCAGTGCGAAAGATTACCTCGCCCAACACCTGAGAGGTCACGCCAAGAAACCCTTCTCCTGCTCGGTGTGCTGGAGGCGCTTCATGATGGCGGATCAGCTGAACAAACACATGAAGGTCCACTCAGTTGGCCAGGGGGCGGAGCCTGCAGCTCCAAGGGGCCGTAGGCGCGTCAACAGCAAGGCTTCGTCCTGACGGGAGAGCGGGTGTTTTCGCCGATGCTTGTTGTCCGTGGCCGGAAGAGGAACAGGATACTTGTTTACCGCCGTGGCCTTGAGACCAGGAGAATAATCATCTCGTCCTCCGATCAGAGGGATCGAACCTCGAACCAAACCAGTCGACTCCTTCATTGGACGCACTGACGGACGTCGTCCGCGGCTGTCACTGGGCCAGGGGGCGGAGCTAAACTCGGACCCTTGCTGTCAATCATCCAACCATTCAACCTCTCATCGTTGGTCTTCAACCAACCCGATGACTGATGACTGAAGACGGGGAACCTGGAGAGAACCCAGGGCCGGGGGACCTGGAGGTTCAACACTCAGACAGCCCAGACAGGGAACAAAAAACAAAATTGAAAATTTCCTTTAATTTCTTGATAGTTTTCTCAATGTATGTCTCAATTTCTCTTCTAATGTTGCTGCTGCAACAACTGAATTTCCCCCATGGGGATCAATAAAGTGTTATCTTATCTTATCTTATCTTATCTTATCTTATTTTAAAATCTGATGCTTTCATGCATTAAACTTTTAAATATCACATTTTTGAATAAAGTAGTTTTACTACATCATCTTTAGATTGAATGTTCGGACAGAAATCAACAGGAAGTGTTAAAAGTCAGAAAAGCTTAAGTTTCTGGTCAGAAACGAACCAGCCGGAAGTGAAGGATTCCGCGGGTGTTTCCGGGCTGGTTGTTGTCTGTGGTCCGTCCAGCAGAAGGCGCCATCCGCCCGATACATTTCTTTTAAACCTTTATTGAATTCAACAAAACAAACAAACATGGCTAAATTCAATTGTACATCAGTGACAATTAACTGGCATGAGGAAATAAAACTCAAATAACTGCAGGAGTAACGAGAGTTATGAGGAAAACATCTAATGAGGAAAACAATGAATGGTTTGAAGAAAAAGCAATGGCAAGGGGAATACAATATGTGTTTAGCTTAATGAATCTAAAGGGAATTCCATTTAATGAAAGAAGTACGTTTTGCTTTTGTTTTTTTCATAAGTTTAAGATTTTTTTATGTGATTCAAAGTTGGTTTTGAAGAAGGGAAAATCGGAGGTACATTTTTGCATCATGTTTCTTTTCTTTTAATTTCTTTAAGTTTAATGTTAAACCTGAAGCCTTGGAAGTTTTTCATTTTTTCATGCTTATTAGGATTTAATTTTAAAGTGCGTTTCTTTTGCTTTCGGGGTTATAGGTAGAGTGAGATACATAGTCCTCAACTTGGCAAAAGATTTCTTATCATGTGTAATTAAAATGTCATTTTTATTTCGACGTCCCGAGATCAAATTCTCCGTGAAACACTTTCTAATAAAAGATTTGCTGCATTTTCTGACCAGAATTGAAGTTTCCTGGAGTGATCGTGGGGCAATCGTGGTTGTATGGATCGATGTGTCATTATGTTTTTGGTAAGAAATACTAATTCTTTGGGGCAGTGCGTTACGTACCTCCATGAACGCTAACATGGGAGGGTTAAAGCTATGTTTAGTACATAATTGTTCACGGTCTAAAGGACTACCATTATCACCCATCAAGTCAGTTATTCCCAATATACCTTTCTCAAACCAATCCCTGTAAAGTTGATGCAGCACGTATCCATACATCTTCTTTCGCTTATCTGTGGACGGGTCGCGGGGGCAGCAGCCGGAGCAGGGAGGCCCAGACTTCCCTCTCCCCGGCCACATGGTCCAGCTCTTCTTGGGGGAATCCTCAAGGCGCTCCCAGGCCAGCCTGGAGACATAGTCTCTCCAGCGAGTCCTGGGTCGTCCCCGTGGCCTCCCAGATGGACCGGCCCAGAATACCTCCCCCGGGAGGCGTCCAGGAGGCATCCTGACCAGATGCCCGAGCCACCTCACCTGACTGCTCTCTATGCGGAGGAGCGGCAGCTCTACTCCCAGTTCCTCCCGGATGGCTGAATTCTCACCTTATCTCTGAGGGAGAGTCCGGCCGTGGTCTCGCATTTGAAGGTGCTGATCCTCATCCTGGCCGCTTCACACTCGGCTGCGAACTGCTCCAGTGAGAGGTAGAGATCATGGCCCGACGGAGCCAACAGGACCACGTCATCTGCAGCACATATCTGTGATTCCATGTTCTTGTACAGTGTGGTGACAAATTGTGTACAAATATCAGTTTCCAGTCAAGTAATATTTTTTTTTATGGAACTCTGATAATTTCACAAGAATCTTGTTGATATTAAACTCAGAAATAAGCAGAGGACTCAGGCCACCGACTTTGTTAAATAAGAAGTTAGGGATACGATACCAAACAGAATTATGACGCTTGATCCAGGATGTCAACCAGTTCACCTTCAGTGTCCCATTAAGGCAGTGTAAATCAATCCCTCAGCCCTCCCTGACTCGATTATCTCACCACATGAGCTGTCCTCGAATAATGTGGTCTGTTCCTCCGGATAAAATCAAAATTGGTTAGTAGATTTTATGAGTTGATTTGGTATAGCATTGGAACACATCGGACATGTACATCTAGATCTGTGGTTCTTAACCTTGTTGGAGGTTCTGAACCCCACCGGTTTCATATGCGCATTCACCGAACCCTTCTTAATTGGAAAAATTAAATATGATTTTTTTCAAACTCAAAACATAGGTATATGCAGCGGGCTCCAAAAAAGCAAGTTTTTCATTGATGGTGTTAAAACAAAATCATTTTCTCTGAAAACCAGAACTCTGAATAAAAAATAAAAAAAATGCTGATAAAAGATGAATTCCGTTCTTTTCAACCCATAATATATTTGTAGTTTCTTTTTTTCTTTTTCTTTTGTTTCATTTCCCTCCCAAAATCTTTTTTTTATAAAATTCTTTATTTTTATTAATTAAAAATGTATCAGTTAAAAATTGTATTTATTTTATACATTTTATTTATAATACATATATAATATATATATTATAATATATGTAATATATATCATATTATATATATGTGTGTGTGTGTGTGTGTGTGTGTGTGTGTGTGTATATATATATAAATATATATAATATATATAATATAAATTAATTAATTACATTAATTTAGCTTTTATGACAAAAAGAGGTGATTCTTCTGAATCCCAGGCATCACCTCTTTTCGTCTTTTGTTTGTCTTGACCTTCACCGAACCCACGGGGTTCGACCGAACCCACGGGGTTCGACCGAACCCAGGTTAAGAACCACAAATCTAGATCAACATTCCATTTTGGTTAAATACGTTCGGCCTCATCGTGAAGAATCGCTTTGGAGTCATAGGTTTAATTTTGATTTACGTTCAATAAGTTTCAGTCGTCATCCATGTGTTTCCGCGCCCCGCGGGAGCTGCTTAAGTGGTTACCGGAAGAGGCCGTGACGTCACGGTTGACGCAGCCACGGAGGGGCTCCTTCCGGTCCTTCGAGGAGAGCGCTCGGACGCCTCCACACGCACACGCACGGTCGTAGCGGCGGGAAAAGAGGGTTTTGTTTTTTTGTTTTTTTTTGGGGGGGGGGGTTCCGTCACATCCGGCGATCCGCGACAGATCTCGCCGCCCCCGGAAGTCCCCGCGATGCCACCGATTACCCGGATGTCATCGCGGGGACTTCCGGGGGCGGCGAGATCTG
>CAAKHD010005069.1:25634-39979 GCA_901007705.1 Fistularia tabacaria | reverse complement strand
CCTACACGACGCTCTTCCGATCTCGAGGAGGCTCTTCTCGTTCCTCTGAAGGCGGGATAGCGCAGGTCCGACCTCCAGCAGCGTGGCCACGCCCCCCCGGGAGCCGCAGGCCACCAGGCGCCCCGAGTGGTGCAGGCGGAGGCTGTGCAGGGGCTCGTCACACACCTGGACAGACCACAGGGGGGGTTGGTGTCTGACCGACGGCGGCCGTGGAAGCCAGAGACATCAATACCTTGACGCTCAGTGTGGGGTCACTCTGCTTGAACAGGACGTCCCACACGTCCAGCACGCCGTCCATCTTGGTGGTGAAGAAGACTGATGGCCGGACAGGGCTCCAGGAAGCGTCCGTCAGGTAGGACATCTGGTACCTGGAAAAGATTCACGCCTGGGCGTCAGAATACAGAGGACGGGACCGTAAACGGCACCGGGACACACCCTACCTGGTCCAAATGATGGACGAGTCCCGGACGTCCTCGGACCAGACCCGGGCCGTCCAGTCGCCGGCTGTCAGAAAGTTCTTGGGGAAGAAGGGGTTGCGCTGCAGGGCGTAGACGGGCCCCAGGTGACCGTCGTACGTGCACGCCAGCTTCTCTGACGGCGTCTTGGCCTTCCGATTGCAGGAGACCACCAGACCCTGCTCCGTCCCCACCATGAATTTAGTGGGCTGCACACACGGACAGTTAGCTTAGCATCAGGACTGAATCCATGGCATGATCGCCAGGCATCCACTGTTCACACATTGCTTTGAGAAAGGGCACAGGCTGCTGGCTAGCTTAGCAACAGGATGGAACACACTTCATGTTAGCACAGCAACAGGAGATACACAGCGAGTTAGCTTAGCCAAGAGACAGGACGGCCAAGTAGTCTGCAAGCATCAGGACTGGACACAGCTCTCGTTAGCTTAGCAGAGGGACCGGGCATAATCCGGAAGAAACAGCTGCCTGGCTAGCTTAGCATGAAGCCAGGAAGATACGAGTGGCCTCTGTCTCACCATGGTCGGCTCAAACTCCAGGCAGACTGCTCCGAGCGCTCGGTCCAGGTTCCCCTCCCGACCTGGATCCAGAACCAGACAATCCGAGGGCTCGCTGAGCCGGCGGACGTCCCACCACAGAACCTGCGAAACTCGCATTAGTCCAGTCGAGCAGGTAGATCCGGCGGCCCCTCAGAGGGTCTACCTGTCCGTCCGTGGAGGCCGAGAAGGCGTCGGTTCCGGTCTTGGACTGCAGCCAGATGACCTTGTACACCGGATCCCTGTGGCTCTGCTCCAGAGAGGAGACCTCCACCGGCTGGCTCCCCCTGCGGGTGTCCCAGTACGCTGGAACCAACACACACCGGACCCTCAGAGACTCGAAGGGACTCGCATGAACGTAGGGCATACAAGAAGTACCGTGGTCAGGGGTCAACATTAGAAGATGAAAGACTCTTCAGGTTCTGGCAGATCTATTTCAGGCTAGACCACTTTGAGGATGCCAATCACATGACCTGATTTTCTCCACCCACCGATCTGCCCATTGTAGCTGCCGCCCACCAGAGTGTGCGAGTCCTTAGGATTGTAGTCCAGACAGACCAGGGGGGACGTGGGCTTGATGCTCATCTCGGGTCTGTTGGGGTTCTCTGGAACACCAAGACACAAAGTCTGACCGCCAGCCTCCTCGCGTCTGGGCCCGTCTCACTCTGTGTCTCACCGACCGATGTCCCAGATGTAGGAGTCTGGGTTTGTGTCTGCTGAGCTTCTCTGGAACTCCAGGCAGGAAAAGGCAGCTGCCAACTTCCTGCCTCCGTCGGGGTGCCAGGAAAGGCAGGTGACACTCCGCTTGGTCGGGTTCGGGTCTCTGCGGACACACAACACACCTGGACCTCCAGGAACTGCACACACCTGAGCAGCCGCGGTTCCAAAGAAATCTCACGTACCTGAAAACATTGATGGTCTTGGCCGACGGTGGTTCTGGACTCTCCTCCATCTCCTCCTCGTCCTCAAAGTACTCCTGGTAGATGTCCACCGCGTTGTTTTGCTGGATGCAGCGCTCCATCACCTGCTCCACATGACACACAACATCTCATCAGGTGACCACACACCGGCTGAGGAAGGTGACCAAGGTCAGCCTGGACCAGCAGCCCTATGGTCCGTAGTGACCCTGTTCATTGTGGTCAGGGGGGGACCCTGCTCTATCTGGACCGAAGTGATCTGGCCTATGTGGTCTGGGGTGACCGTGCTCCCTGTGGTTTGGGGTTACCCTGCTCCCTGTGGTCTAAGATGACCCTGCTCCCTGTGGTTTGGGGTGACCCGGGTAGATGTTGGTCTTACACTTCCCAGCTGGAGGATGCTGTTGATGTAGCCTTCGTCTTTTTCCACCTTCTTCCTGAAGCGGATGGTTTGCTCCGCCTCCTGGGGGTTCACGTCTTTGGGCCACCCCCCCTCCACATGGTTCATCCCACGGCTCTGGAACTCGAACCGCTCTGTGTTCACCTGCAGAGGGTGCGCGCGCACACACACACACACACACACACACACACACACACACACACCCTTAAACACAACCTTGCTGTGGGTCCACCAAGACAACAACCAGACCAGGTCAGAGGTCAGACCCTCCATGCTAATGTTAGCAGGTACAACAATATAGTATTTTTACTTCAAAATAAAGTCAAGTTAAACGCTAGTAGTGGCAGTAATAATCAAAAGAGTTGGAGTATTACCAGAGATAGCTGCTCTAATAGTCGAACTAATCGCAGTAGTAGTAGCAGTAACTGTAATAGAAACGAGTGTAATAGTAGGAGTAATTGCATTCATAGATTTAGTAGAAGTAGTAATTGTTGTACTCATGGCAGTAGTTATAGTAGTAGTAGTAACTACAGTCGTAGTATTAAGAGTAGTAGAAACATTTGTATTCATAGGAGTAGTTATAGTACTATAAACAGTAGTAGTAATCCCCATAGTTGTAGGAGTTATCGTACTATAAACAGTCATAGTAGCAGTAGTAGTAATCCCAGGAGTAGTAGCAGTTGAGCTTGTTGCCGCCATATTAGTATTAGTAGTACTAGTATTCATAGCAGTTTGAGTGTGAGTTGAGTGCTTCACCCCCTTCCCGGACCCCCAACCTTGTGCTTGGACTCATCCCCGCCATCGTAGTGGTTGTATTAGTTTTCGTGTTAGTAGTGGTATTATTATTGTTATTAGTCGTGGTAGTACTGTGTGCTCACACTTGTCCCAGCTGTATTGTATTATTATTATTAGTTGTAGAAGTAGTATTATTATGAGTAGTATAAATAGAAGAATTGTGTGCCCCCCTTACTTGTCCCTGGTGTATAATTATTACGAGTAGTAGTCGCGTTATTATTATCATTAGTAGTTGTATTACGATTAGTAGCAGTATTATTAGTAGAATTGTGCCCCCCCTCACCGTGTGCTTGGACTTTTCCCTGCCATATTGTTATTATTATTAGGAGTAGTATTAGTATTATTCGGAGTAGTATTAGTATTGTTAGTAGTATTGTGCCCCCCCTCACCGCGTGCTCGGACTTGTCCATGCTACATTGTTATTATTATTAGTGGTATTATTAGTTGTAGTAGTAGACGTGGTAGCAGTATTAGTATGAGTAGTAGTATCGTGCACCCTCTCACTGCGTACTCGGACTTGTCCCCGCTGTATTATTGTTAGTATTAGTAGTAGTATTAATAATGTAGCCTCAGGGCGGCACAGGCCGGTCCCAAGCCCGGATAAATGCAGAGGGTTGTGTCAGGAGGGACGTCCAGCGTAAAACCAAATATATAAATCAAACATTTCAAGTACTTAGGGTCAAAAGTCCAGAGCAACGGAGAGTGTGGAAAAGAGGTTAAGAAACAGGTTCAAGCAGGTTGGAATGGGTGGAGAAAAGTGTCAGGGGTTCTATGAGACAGAAGAGCATCAGCCAGAGTGAAAGGAAAGGTGGAGGAGACAGTGCTGAGACCAGAGATGCTGTATGCTTTGGAGACACTGGCATTGAAGAACAGACAGGAGGCAGAGCTGGAGGCAGCAGAGATGAAGATGTTGAGGTTCTCTTTGGGAGTGACCAGGATGGATAGGATCAGGAATGAGTCCATCAGAGGAACAGCACATGTTAGATGTTTTGGAGAGAAGGTCAGAGAAGCCAGACTGAGATGGTTGGGTCATGGACAGAGGAGGGATAGGGAATATATTGGTAGACGGATGCTGGGGTTGGAGTTGCCAGGCAGGGGATCGAGAGGAAGACCAAAGAGAAGATTTATGGATGGAGTGCAGTTCGTTGGTGTGAGAGAGGAGGACACAGAGAAAAGATTCATTTCCTGACGTATTGTTATTATACTAATAATAATAATAATTATTATTATTAGAGGGATGAGTAGCAGTATTAGTATTATTAGCGGTATTGTTCCCTCCCCTCACCGTGTGCTCGGATTTGTCTCCGCCGGCCTGGACGGCCCGATCCCGGACGCCGGGGCGGCCGAACTCCGGGAGCCGCCTTGCGTCCGGCGGCAGGTCGGCCAGCAGGGTGGCGGGCCGGTCCGAGAAGAGGCCCTGGCGGCCGAACCGAGCCCGGACCTTCGTGTACACGTGGCTGATCTCCATCCGTCTCCTAGCGACGACGGCAACACCGTAACCTAGCGACGGGACGCCATCCGGGCAAACAGGGTGGGCGGGGCGGAGGCGGGCGACTCCCAACAGACACGCATTCTTCCGGCAAACAGGAAGTAGAACCTCCCCGATGTACTTTGCAACTTCACAACCACGGCATTGGGAAGTACTAGTACTTTGTCAACATCGAAACATAAAGTAGTACTAGTACGGTGACAACATGACGACCAAGTATCAAATCTTACTAGATGGGATTTATTTTGATTAATTTTACTCTTATTACCATTACTCTTCTCATTTTTATTCTTATTATTTTACTTACAATCATGTTTTCCATTCTTTTTCTAATACTAATTACAATAATTGTTACTTTTAATAATAAACTTTTTTTAAACCTTTATTGAATTCAAAGTGCAACAAAGCATATAAACAAACAAACAAACATGGCTAAATTCAATCGTACATCAATGACAATCAAATAACACGAGGAAACAAAGACTCTCCACACAATTAACTGCAGGAGTAACAAGGCTAAAGGCGTGTGGAAAACAATGAACGATGTGAGAACAAACAAAAGGAAAAGCAATGGCAAGGGGAAGACAAAATGTTTTTAGCTTAATGAACCTAAAGGAACATCATTCATGAAACAGTATATTTTCTGGCTTTTGGGTTTTTTCATAAGTTTAAAATATTTTTTGTATAATTCAAAGTCGTTTTTAAAGGAGGTAACATTTGGGGGGCATTTCTGCATCCTGTTTCTGAAGAACTTGGTCAAACCTAAAATAACATTGAAACAGAGTTCATCCCTTTCATTTGCTAAAAATAAACCAAATGTTATGTCATCTCTTGAGAGACAAACTGGTGATGACTGAAACCTTTCTTTAATCCATTTTTAAGTGGTTACCCAAAAACTGTGTACTCTGTCGTATGAGAAAATATATATTCTGTCGTTTATGTATTGTCTTTACAAAATGTGCAAACATTGAATCTTCAATATTAAAGTGTAGCCTTAATAATTCCTTAGATGGGTTGATGTTTTTCATAATTTTAAAGTGCGTTTCTTTTGCTTTAGGGGTTATAGATAGAGTGAGATACATAGTCCTCAATTTGACTATCGATTTCTTATCAAATTTGATTCAAATATAATTTTTATTTTGACATGCAGGGAACGAATTCTCTGTAAAACACTCTATTGTATTTCTGAATTGAAGTTCCCTGGAGTGATAGTAAGGGTAATCGTGGTTGTATGGTTTTGTGTATCATGATGTTTTTGGTAAGAAATACAAATTCTTAGGGCAATGCGTCACATCACCTCGTGAACTCTTAATAATAAACTACCAACGCGTTTTATTTTGGTGAAGTCTTTCCCGGAAGTTTGGAGTCACAGCAGAAACCTGAGCAGTGTTTTTATTACAGCGACTTCCGGTCCGCGGCCGACTCTTTCCGCCCAGTCCGACATTACGGCCGAGCTGCGGCGCGACTCGGCGGCGACATGGCTCGGCTCGCCTCGCTGCGGCTGGTGGTGGAGCGGCGGCTGACGGCGGCCACCGACGACATCTTCCGGCTCTTCGCTCGAACCATCGCCGAGTACGAGGACGAGGTTTCCCGGGCGAGGCAGGAGATCCACCGGCAGAGGCTGTTGCTGGCGGCCGGCAGGCCGGGGGAGGCACCGGGGGAGGCACCGGGGGAGGCAACGGAGGAGGCAACGGGGGAATCTTCGGCAGGTGAGCGGGATCGGACGTCACTCCGGTCCGGGCTTTCATAAGAAAATGGGCGCTCGTCTCTGATTGGTCGCCTGGTTTCCTTCCCAGTCACCGGTATGTTGTTTTTTTTTCCGCTTCCGATGAAACTACAACTCCCATCCGTCCCTCCTCCCCCAGCCGACCCGGACGCGACCACCACCGAAGAAGAGCAGCAGGCAGGGGGGCGTGGCCTCAGCTGGCGCATCAAACAGGAAGAGGGCGCCGCCTCCTGCTCGGAGGAGACGCGGGATAGCGACGGGGGGGCGTGGCCCGGACCGGAAGGGGCCGACGTCAAGCAGGAAGTGGAGGATGGCGAGATGATGCTGGAGGCGGCGGTTAGGGCGGAGATCAGGTCTCTGCTGAGACCCACAGGTGAGTCTCACCTGGCGTCCCACTGGTTAATGATGTCACAGTCGGCCGGCCCTCTCCGGCCAATCAGAGCGCAGATAGAGAGTTGACGGGAAACCTGGACCAGACATGAGGAAGATCTGTGGCGACATCAAAACAGATCATCAATTATTGATCCATTGGTTCTTGACCAAAGAACAATGGATTATTGGTCATACATCCATTAATTATTGATGAATTGATGATTGACCTGGCATCCCCTGATTATTCATCTATTGTTTGATTGTTGAACAATTGATGATTGATCCATAGCTGATGGATCATGCATCCACTGATGAGTGATTCATTGACTTTTGATTACTGATTCGTTGTTTATTGATTCTGATTAATTGTTTATTGATTACTGATCTGTTGATTATTGACCGTGCATCCATTGCTTATTGATCCTCCACCGATTTATTCTTTGTCGATTCCCCTTTGAATGTAGTGGAGGTTCTTATTGAGCTCAGATGCTCCACGCTGTGAACCCCAGTGCTGTGATTGTGTAACGGATTGTTGTGGTCCTCCAGGTTCGGCCCAGGTTTCGCCCGCAGAAGAAGAACAGGAGGAGGGGCTGCAGGTCAAGCGGGAGGAGGGGGGTCCCTGGTCCGAGGTGGAGTTCCCCGGCTCCGACTGGCCGCTGGACGTACCTGGTGACGAGGGAGCTTCGGTGTCCCGGCCGGAGGTGGGGCTTCCTCCGGCCCTGGCCCTTGGCTTTCGGTCCGAGTCGTCCGCTGACGACAGTGACCCCGAGGGCACCGCGGCACCGCCTGGCCCCCAAGGTCCTCCGGCAGCCCGTGGGCTTCTGTCCTGCCCCTCCTGCGGACGCTTCTTTAGCTCCAAGCGGACCCTGAAGAAACACGTGCGGAGGAACGCTTCGGAGAACCAGGCCCAGATGTCCTGCGGCCTCCGCCGACCCCGGGCCGTCCAGGAGAGCCCGGCCAAGTCCTTCCCGTGCCGGATCTGCGGCGGCTTCTTCAACACGCAAGGCATCCTGGTCCGCCACGCCGAGAACCACTGCAAGGAGCCCGAGAGCCGTTGCGGTGCCTGCGGGGACTTCCTGGCCTCCACCCAGGACCTGAGGGAACACCTACGCTCCCACAAGGAGCTGGGCTGCACCTGCGACGTCTGCGGCAAGAAATGCGGCTCCATCAAGAGGATGGAGATCCACAAGCGGGTCCACACCGGGGAGAAACCCTACCGCTGCGCCTTCTGCGGCCGTGACTTCAGCAGGAAGGAGAGCCTGGACCGCCACTTGAAGGTTCACAGCGGCGACCGGCCGCACCGCTGCCACCTGTGTCGCCGCACCTTCACCCGCCGCGAGTACCTGGTCCAGCACATGAAGACGCTGCACTGTGACAGGCTGGCCGCCACGCCGTCACAGGGGGCGCCCTCTCGCGCTGCCGCTCCTCAGGCGCCTGTCGCTTCCTGTCAGGTGCCATGTCACTTCCAGGTCCCGTACCTGTGAGTTCAGGACGACCGCATTGCTAGGATACCTCATCTCCACGACCCTGAGGAAACACTGGGACGTAGTGGGCCGAGCGCCGGCACGGGAGGCCGGCTCTGCCCCTGTGGGCGATTGACTCCGCTCTTGGAACTGGCCCCGCCTCTAGCAGATTGGCTCCATCCGATATCCAGTCCGTGTTCCACAATCCACACCGCCTCCCTCACACTTCACATCTGTTTGCGTTTTGAAAGCTCGGGAGATGTTGAGATGTTTGTCCAGGAGGTGGGGTGTGATCCCACGGGCATGAGCCTGACGTGCACGCTCTCAGAGGGCGAGGGGGCGAGGTCTCGGACCGAACGGCTGCCAGCCACGGTTCCGTTAGGGAAGGGTCCACGGACTCGCGGGAGTCTGAAGGTGGTTGTTGGCTTTAGACCCGCCCCTTCCTGTCAGCTGACTCTGAAGACCCACCCCCTCCGATGCCAATCCTATTGTCTTTATTTAAATTAAAGGTTTTTATTTCAAGCGTTTGTTGTTTGCTCTGTCCGACCGGAACGTAACTTTTGACCGCCGACGTCTGTCACCCTTCCCCTTCTCCTTGTCGCCATGGTTTCCAGGGAATCAGCTCCGTCCGCAGGTCACTTCCTGTCCGGGCGGCGCTCCAGTCCACTTTCACAGTCGGAAGGGCGCAGTATTTTCTTGTGTGTGTGACATCAACCATTCCGGCTTAGTATTGCCACTTAGTTTCCGCCATGATTGTTATTGTTATTGTTTTAAATAAAACTTTCCCTGACGGTTGCCCGGCAACAGTGGGCACGCGCGCAGCTCTCCTGACGTAACGTCACGGTAGGAAAAACAAAGATGGCGTCTGGAGGCGGCGGACGCCGCCGGCCGCTATCAGCTCAGCGGGTGGGTGTGTTCCGTCCCCGCCTCGACGCGGAGCGACGGCCGGCCCTTCCTCCGGAAACCGAGCCGCCGAACTCCCGGCCCAGACGTACTCCGCATTCGCCGCTCCCACCGCCCGTCACGTCACTTTCCCTTTCGGCGCCGCCAAGCTAGCTGCCGGAGCGGGGTGGCGGCGTCTGGAGTCGCCATGGTGACGCTCCGCCGGGACGCGGACCGGCGCGGCTTCGGATCCCGGAGCAGCAGCAGCAGCAGCAGCGGCCGCGGCAGCAGCTCGGTGAGCCGGTCAGAGCCGAGCGGAAGGTCGAAGGTGAGGGACCGGAACCCGGAGGTCGGTTCTCAGCCAAACATAGCCAGCCAGCATATTATTATACAGGACTCTTACTGTTGTTATTATTAGTCTTATCATGATCATATATGTAACTATTATGACGACCGCTGTTACTGTTGTTATTTCTACAAAGTTATTTTTCAGTTGAGTGACAGACCACATGCATGTCACTCGTGTTTAATCTTGTTTTTTCTATTTGTTATTGTTATTGTAGTCATGAAGCTTCATCATAAACATACAATTATTATTAGGATATCTTATGGTTTGGATAAATCATGTGATTCATTCCTGATATATCCATAATATTTTGTGTAAAAATAGAATTTGACATTAGGGGGAATCAAAATAATAATTACTATTTTTCAATATTAAAGGAGTAGTCAGTATGAAAATACCAAGTATTTGTTTACTCGTCATAAAATATATTGCTAATGTTAAACAACCACAGACTGAACCGCGATGTAGTAAAAAAAAAAAAAAGCTGAGTTTCTGGTCATTATTATTGAGTGGTTAATTTTTTTGTAATCATTGAGTGTATTTATTGAATGATAAAGCCAGGTAAGGCTTCCCCCATAGAGACCTGTTGCTGCTTCCTGTTCATCTTAATTGAGAAAAGTAACTACGTCTCTGCGGAATGTCTCGGTCCGCAGAGGTTCGATGGAGGAGACGAGCTGGAAAGGCACCAGGACGTTGTGGCGAGGCCCAAGAGAACCGTCCTCAGGTCGGGGAAATGAAAATTTAGGATCTTCCTACCTCCGAACAGGGCGGCGGTCCAAGTATTTGAATTTAGAATTTTATAGTATTTGTACTTGGAAGAAGTAGCAATGCAGAAACCATCTCCGCTCTTCGTTTATAATCCTGATCTCGATGCTGCTGTCGGGATATTCCTTGAACTACTAGTCGTTATATGTTATCCTTAAATACAGGTAATGTCCCGAGAATGTTCTTTTTTTTTCGGGGCACTGAGAGGAAATTATCACAAATTCACAAAACAAAATCACCAGAAGTGATTCCTGGAAACCAGTCTTTCAGCACAGAATTATAAAGAAAGAAACCCTTATTTTGGAGGGTCGGGTGAGGTCAGGACACAGGGGAGACAGTTACTTCCTGTTTGTTCTGTGCCAGCAGGAAGTCGCGGCGGCTACTGGACGTTGCAGGTAAACACACACATCCCGACCGTTTACCGCGGCGTGCACGGATTCTGATGTGTGTGTGTGTGTGTGTGTGTGCGTGTGTTTGGACAGAGGGAAGAAGGGGGGGCCTTCGGAGGAGCACCAGGAGGCCGAAACCCAATAAAAGGTACCAGAACCCCCCCCTGTTTGACGGAATAAGCATCCGGTAAATATATGCTATTCCGTAGCCGCGGAAGAAGCAGCAGCTTTTTAAGATGTGCTCGGTGTTGGTGTTTCAAAGTCCGAGGGCGGATTTGAACCCTCGGCCTGGTTTCGGTGTCAACCTGAACACAACCTCTCTCTGTCTGCTGTCAACAATCAGAAGCAGCTCGGGCATGAGGAGGATCGTCAACATGAAGAATCACAGGATTCAGTCTGTGAGTACACTTACACACACACACACACACACACACACACACACACACACATTAACCACCTAAGGCGTCGTTAACCACACACATTCTCACCAGCTGAAGACTCATACATGCACACACATAGATACATCTGAAAACATACACACACACACTTTAGTCATCGTTAACCAAACATACACACACACACACACATACACTTTAACCAGCTGAAGACGCGTTTACCACAAACACACACACATCAAGACATACAAACACACACACACATGGACACAGATATGTTCGTAGAGAATTACAGACATGCATATGGGTTCAAGCAGGTTGGAATGGGTGGAGAAAAGTGGAAGGGGTGCTATGCGATAGAAAAATATCAGCCAGAATGAAAGGAAAGGTGGAGGAGACAGCGGTGAGACCAGAGATGCTGTATGCTTTGGAAACAATGGCATTGAAGAAAAGACAGGAAGCAGAGCTGGAGGAGCCAGAGATGAAGATGTTGAGGTTCTCTTTGGGAGTGACGAGGATGGATAGGATCAGGAATGAGTCCATCAGAGGAATGTTAGATGTTTAGGAGAGGAGGTCAGAGAAGCCACACTGAGATGGTTGTGTCATGTACAGAGGAGGGATAGTGAATATATTGGTAGACAGATGCTGGAATTGGAGCTGCCAGGCAGGGGGTCTAGAGGAAGACCCAAGAGAAGATTTATGGACATAGTGAGAGAAGATATGAAGGTAGTTTGTGTGAGAGATGAGGATCCAGAGAATAGGGTGAGATGGAGAAGGCCGATTCGCT
The DNA here is from genome assembly GCA_901007705.1 of Fistularia tabacaria. Taxonomy (NCBI): domain Eukaryota; kingdom Metazoa; phylum Chordata; class Actinopteri; order Syngnathiformes; family Fistulariidae; genus Fistularia; species Fistularia tabacaria. Next base: position 28,247 of record CAAKHD010005069.1, on the reverse strand, counting down.
GTGGCGACCCCTGAAGGGAAAAGCCCAAAGGAAAAGAAGAAGAAGATACAGACATGCATAGGCACACACACATCGATACATATTAACACACACAGACACATACACACACATAGAAACTCAAACACATGCACACATGTTTGAGTTTCCGTGCCGTCTTATCAGGCTGGCAAGGGCGGCGGCGTCCCCTGTCTCTCTATCAGCCCGAACCATGTGGGTCAGTAGCCGAGGCCCCGCGGCTTGTTTTGCTCAACCGTCTTGTTTACTTCTGGTTTACGCACCTCCCCACCACCACCACTTCCTGTCTTACTTCACCGTGAACAGGAAGTGGTACTTTTACTTTCAGTTGTGTGTTGTGAAATAATTAAAACAGAGGAGCTAATGGGTAAAAATAATAGTAATGATGACAAATTATCACTAATTACACAGTAAGAATGAACACATTTGAATGAGCAGAGATTTGGTTGTTATCTTTCCAGATACCTGCGCATGTGTGTGTGGGGGGGCAGACTAGTGTGCTAAACTAAACCTAGTTCTAAACGAGGAAGCTAAACTTAGCTCTAAACCAGGAAGCTAAACTTGCCTCTAAACCAGGATGCTAAACTTAGCTTTGAAACAGGAAGCTAAACTTAGCTCTGAACCAGGATGCTAAACTTAGCTTAAAACAAGGATGCTAAACTTAGCTCAAAACAAGGATGCTAAACCAAGATCCAAGCTCTAAATCAGAATGCTAACCAGAACACTAAATGTAGCTCGAAACTGAGATCCTACCTATCAGCCATGATGCTAAACTTCACTCAAAACCAAGATCCCAGGAATAAACAAGAATGCTACACCTAGCTCTAACCCAGGATGATAAACCTAGCTCTAAAACTGGATGCTGAACTTATCTTTAAACCATGATCCTACCTATAAACAAGGATGCTGACATAGCTCTAAACTAAGATCCTAAGTTTAGCTCAAAACCAGGATGCTAAGCAGGACGCTAAACTTCACTCGAAACCAAATCCTACCTATCAACCAGGATGCTAGACTTAGCTCTAAACCATGATTTTAAACTTAGCCCTAAATGAAGAAGCTGAACTTAGTTGTAAACCAGGATGCTAATCCTTTAGCTAAACTTCATGCTAAACCACAACACGAGTGCAAGATGCTAGACAAGTATGCTTCACTTAGCTCTAAAACAGGATGGTAAACTTAGCTCCTGACCAGGATGCTAATCCTAGCTCTGAAGCAGGATGCCAATCCTAGCTCTGAAGCAGGTGTGTTTAGGTAGAGGGAGTGAAGTAAACTGTCACTTGAACCTCTGTAGTGGAAGAGGAGGCTCTCTGTTTAGTTGGTGAAGACGTGTGGTGACTTCTCCTTCCTGCCGAATGTTCATTGACATTCTCCTCTCGCAGAGGAGAAGAACCTTGAACCAGAGGCGTCTCCATGACACCGAGGACGAGAAGAGTTTGTATACCCTTTGAGCTGGTGTCTCCTGACGGAGGGTTCGGGCAGTACGGAGGGAAACACCTGTGTTTGTGTGTCCAGGCGACCACGACGAAGACAACGCCACCTTCATCTTCAGCCAGGACCTCAACGCCAAGATGGGCTGTGAACCAACGCTCTGCCCGGGAGGGCGCCGCCGTGCGTCCAGCCACCGTCTACACTAAACGCTGTTTCGGGGCTGACAGACATAAGGGGCACAGTGGGGAAGCGTGTGTGTGTTTTAACTTCCTGGTATCTGTGCAGTGTTTCCCAGAGGAACATACCGGATCGGCGCCTCACGGACCAGCACAGCCCGCCGGAGAGCCTTCAGGTCAGACACACACACACACACATACACACACACACTCACAAACACTCACAGACACACATAGACATATTCATAAAGACAGAAAGACATGCATAGAGATACACACTCACACACATACACCAAATAGACATACACACACACAGAGACACATTCTTACATACATGCAAGCATTGACAGAACCATATAGGTACATGTACACACACACACACACACACACACACACATCCTGTGTTTAAGAAGCTGGGAGATGGTGTGGTGACTCCCCCCCACACACACACACACAGACCCACGGACACGGCGTGGGCAGGTCAGACCGCCGACGATGACGACTCTGAAGATGAAGGTCATGACGACAGAAACGTCTCCAGCAGGTTTGTCACCGACCTCCCATTGGACGCTTTTGTTTCCATGACAACCGCCTTCTCGCCAACTACTGTAAAAAAGTCATGGTTTCCAAATCATTTCTCAATTAACTTGTTTTTGATTGGTGGTTTATTCACACACACACTCTTAGGACTAACACACACCGACAGAGGACACAGACACCTTCTGAGGACACACACACAGGAAAACACACTGTGAGGATACACACACACTCTGATGATGTGTGTGTGTGGGTGTGTGTGTGCAGCTGTCTCAGTGGCCTGCTTGGGGCGCCGCGGGGCAATCTGGACGCGGGAGCTCACCTGGCGGATGTCGGCCCCGAGGCCCTTTACCAGAGCGTGAGTCAAGCGATCACGCCGTTCGTATGTGTGTGTGTGTGTGTTATGTCATCGCCATGGTAACCCCCCCCCCCCCCCCCCCCCCCCCCCCCTCCG
>CAAKHD010005069.1:12279-25614 GCA_901007705.1 Fistularia tabacaria | reverse complement strand
GTGCGTTTTGGGCACCCCATCGTCCCCCCCCCCCCCCCCCGCCTCCCTCCAGCTGGGCTTCGACAGCGTGGGCGGTCTGTTGGGTCACATCGCCGCCCTGAAGGAGATGGTCATCCTCCCCCTGCTCTACCCGGAGGTCTTCGCCAGCCTCAAGATCCAGCCGCCCCGGTAACACACACACACACACACACACACACACACACACACACACACACACACAGGATGTGACACGTGTCGGTAGCCAATGAGAGAGGACTTCCTGTCTCCGTAGGGGGTGTCTTTTCCATGGCCCCCCCGGGACGGGGAAGACGCTGGTGGCGCGTGCGCTGGCGTCCGAGTGCAGCCAGGGCGCCCGCAAGGTTTCTTTCTTCGTCAGGAAGGGGGCAGACTGCCTCAGCAAGTGGGTGGGGGAGTCAGAGCGACACCTCAGGATGCTCTTCCAGCAGGTGTGTGTGTGTGTGTGTGTGTGTGTGTGTGTGTGTGTGGTCTATCCTGTGTGATGTCCGTCCTGCTCCTCATCCTCAGGCTTTCCTCATGAGACCCTCCATCATCTTCTTCGATGAGATCGACGGCCTGGCTCCAGTCCGGTCTGGACGGCAGGAACACGTCCACAGGTAAAGCACACGCACACACAAATACACACACACATACACCTTGTTACACACAGAGACACACGAACAAATGTGTGTCACACACTGTTACACTTTGTTACACACACACACACACATTTATAGAGTTACACATTTTGTTACGCACTCACACAGATTTACACAACGTTACACACACACTGACACACTCTGTGATACACACACTGACATACTGTCACACACACGCACACACACACACACACACACACACACATCATTACACTCAAACTTACTAACACAAACACACTGACACACTCTGTTACACACACACTGACATACTGTTACACACACGCACACTCACACACACAAACACAACACACACACACACAGACACATCATTACACTCAAACATACTAACACAAACACACACACACTGACACACTCAGTTACACACACACTGACATACCGTTACACACACGCACACACTCACACACACACACAGACACATCATTACACTCAAACATACTAACACAAACACACACACACTGACAAACTCTGTTACACACACACTGACATACTGTTACACACTCACACACACACACCAACACTTAGTTACACACACACACACTGACACAGTGTTGCACACACAAACACAGAGACACATCATTACACTCAAACACACTAACACAAACACACACACACACACACTAATAAAAAAGCACACACTGACACACTTTGTTACACACACACACACACACACACACACTGACACATCATTACACTTACACACACAAACTCACACTAACATGAACACACACACTGACCCAATGTTACACACACACACACACACACACTCAGAGTCCCCCCTTGCCTGCAGCTCCATGGTGTCCACCCTCCTGGCCCTGATGGACGGCCTGCAGAGCCGAGGTCAGGTGGTTGTGATCGGCGCCACCAACCGCCTGGACGCCATCGACCCGGCTCTGCGGCGCCCGGGACGCTTCGACCGTGAATTCCTGTTCGGGCTGCCGGACAGACAGGTAATGCACCCTTAGGCCCCGCCCCTTTAGGCCCCGCCTCCGGGCACCGGGTCCTAACCGGAGGTGTGTTCAACAGAGCCGGAGGCAGATCCTGAGGATCCACACTCGCCACTGGAGCCCCGCCCCCTCGGAGCCCCTCCTGGACCAGCTGGCCGAGTCCTGCGCCGGCAAGACGCCCGCCTTCTCATTCCCCGATGGTCTTGCTGCTGCAGCTGTCTCACAATGTGGCTTCCTGTGTATGTGTACGCAGGTTACTGCGGTGCCGACCTGCGGGCCGTTTGCACGGAGGCGGCGCTGTGCGCATTGCGCCGCTGCTTCCCCCAGATCTATAGCAGCCCCCTCAAACTCCTAGTGGACGCCTCTGCCATCGCCATCGGCGCCGCGGACTTCACGGCGGCCATGAGCAGAGTGTCCCCGGCCTCCCGCCGCTCCCTCGTCTCGCCCGCCAAACCGCTGTCGCCGGTGATCCGCCCGCTGCTGGACGCCGACCTGGACCGCATCATGGACGCCCTGCGGCGGGTTTTCCCCCACGCCGGTGGGGCGGGGCCAGACCCGACCACCGCCATCCGCAACGATGGCGCCGTTTGTATCGGCGACGGCGGTCAGGTCTCCGCCTCCTCCGGGAACCTCCTGCAAATCCCCAGGTGGGTGATGTCGCTACCCTGTTGCCATGGCAACTGAATTCCTACAGTGACTTCCTGCTTCCTCCTCACCCCTTCTTGCTCGGTGTCCTGCAGGAGCGCTGCCAGGCAGCCCACGTCCCACCGGCCGCGGCTGCTGCTTGCCGGCCGCCCCGGCGCCGCACAGACGTCCCACCTGGCGCCCGCCGCGCTCCACCAGTTGGAGGGCATCGCTGTCCACAGCCTCGACGCTGCCGCCCTCTACGGCGCCATCTGCTCCTCGCCTGAGGAGGCGTGCGCCCAGGTGACCTCGGCGGGTCAGATAGATCCCTTCCACGGGATTCTCAAAATAGGATAAAAGAAGCTATCAGTTATCTGCCTGTCAAAGCTGGAAGTTAGCTGACTGTTAAAGCTAGCAAATGGGTGCTCGCAAAGCTGGAAGTTAGCTGCCAGTTTAAGCTATCAGTTATCTGCCTGTCAAAGCTGGAAGTTAGCTTCCTGCTAGCAATTAGCTGTCCATCAAAGCTATCTGTTAGACCTACTGCTGATCTAATCCAGCATGTGTTGAGCTCTGGAACCTCTGACCCCCAGGTGTTCTGCGAGGCGCGGCGGGCGTCCCCCAGCGTCCTCTACGTCCCCGACATCCAGCAGTGGTGGGAAATGGCCGCCCCCCCGCTGAGGGCCTCCTTCCTCAGCCTGCTGGGTGCCGTCCCCTCCTTCTCCCCCGTCCTCTTCCTCGCCACCGCCGACGCCCCGCTCGCCCGCATCGACCCTGAGGTGAGGCCCCGCCCCCTGCCACGCCCCCCTCTCACTCTCACCGCCGGTGGAACCCTGACGCCAGAAACCCATCCGTCCTCAGGTGCGCTCCCTGTTTCGAGAGGATTACGGTGAGGTCTTCTCCCCGGGGGTCCCGAGCTGTCAGGAGAGGATCCACTTCTTCCGGGACCTGATCCTGAGACAGGCGGCGGAGGCTCCGCCCACCTCCACGGGTAAGGGTCATCAGAGGTCAGGGCAAAGCTCCAGGTCATGCATGTGTGTGAACATCTTCCTCATCCTCCTCCTCTTCAGTGGCTCCGCCACAGGAGGTCCTCCCCGCCGCCCCCGAGCCTCAGCCCCAGCGTCTGTCAGAGCGGGAGCGGCTCCTCCTGGAGGAGGAGGAGGATGTCGTCCTGCGGGAGCTCCGCCTCTTCCTGCGCAGCGTCACCCAGCGGCTGTCTGAGGACCAGCGCTTCAAGGTCTTCATCGGGTCCGCGGACAAGGTTTGTGTTTGTGTGTGTAATTCACTCGTACAGAAGGCCAGGGTTTTCATGGATTGTTCTCCAGGAGGCGGAGCCACAGCGGCGTGGCCGGCAGCCCATGGATCTGTCCACCCTGCTTACCAACATTGACCAGCGCCGCTACGTCACCGTGGGCGACTTCCTATCCGACGCCGACCTCATCTGGCAGGACGTCCTCCGGTCCAGGGCGGGAGGCGCAGCACGGGGTGAGCGCTCGGTTCCCTTCCCGCCGATTCTCTCCGGTCACATGACTCTGACTCTGCCGCCGCCTCCGTGCTCCAGGGCGCCACCTGCGGCATCGGGCGTTGATGTTGAAGGAGACGCTGCGGCGGATCATCCACAACGAGCTTGACCAGGACTTCCAGAGGGTCTGCGAGGAGATGAAGGAGTCCCGAGGAAAGACTGGTGAGAGGGCCTAACCTGTAAGAACCACACTCACATCGCCCTCCTCTGGCAGGAGGAGGAACTGCAGGGATTCTGAAACGTACTTTTCTTTAGACGATTCTGGAACTACATGTGATCGAAACTGTCACTGCTTCGTCAGGAATCTGTGCTGCCTTCACTGTCCCTCTGCTTTCCAGATGTGTTGCATTCACTGGCAAGCTCTTTTTTTGACAGCTGGATTTACGGACATGTTGCATTTACTGGCCTGCTTTCACACATTGCTTCTCAGAACCACCGGGGCATTTTCATGAGTACTACAGTACCTTGTACTTGTACTGCAGTATTGTGTTCTTGTACTGAGCCAGAGAAAGCCCGTTAATATGTTTGAACTCAAGGCAATGAAGGTCTCCCTCGTCTTCCTCCCTGCAGCTCAGAAGAAGAAGACTTACAAGCGTCCCCGCAAGTCAAAATGGAGCACCGGCGTCATCCTGAAACCAAAGAAGAAGAAGCCATCCAGCCCCTCCTCCTTCTCCTCCACCCGCCCCTCCTCCTTCTCCTCCTCCTCCTCCTCCTCTTCCTCCACTTCCAGCTCCAGCTTGTCGGACCAGTACTGCTTCCTCCTGGCCGACCCCGCCCACCTCTTCTCGGACCTGAGCTCGTCCACCGCGTCTGAGAGCAGCGACGGCGAGGACGGCGGCCAACCCGCTGCCGCCTCCCCCCCGCAGGCCGGGCCCCGGAAACTAGGTCCGTATGTCTCGTGACATGAACTGGTTTCCATGGCAACTGAGACACACACCAAGGTTTTGTATCAGAGATGACGCCATGTTACCATGGTAACAGATCCTCAAGTCGTCAACCCCTCGGCATCACGGCCAGCTCTTCATGTCTGTGATTGGTCATCCTGGTTAGCTCCGCCCCTCCTGATTGGACCGTTTCGGTCTTCCTCTTGCTCCGTAGAGACACGAAGGGGAGGGAAGACGTACGTTGACCGGGTTGCCATAGAGACGCCGCCACCTCTCATCAATCACGGCAAACTGAAGGTGAGCCTGCTGGTGACCTTTGTCCTTACGACGGTGTTAATAGGAGGTTGAAGAGCCGCCCCTCGCATCGCTGTCAGTGGTGATTGACAGGTAGCAGGTCCTGGCCTCAAACCTGGCTCCTGGCTCACCGGACATTTTGTCCCGTCTCCCAGGACGTCCTGAATCGTCTGGTGTCGAAGACAGACGGCGCGGAGGTGGAGGCCCTGGAGAAGCTCTACGCCCGCCTTGCCCAGAGCATCTACAGGCACCGTGACAACCCGGACAAGGCGGCGCTGCTGCAGGTGCGTCCGTCACGCCCGCCGACAGGAAGGACCTCCGTGTCTCTGAGGCTTAAAGTTTGACTTCCTGTGTTTTAGGAGATGACAAAAGAAATCAGCAGCTTCTCCTGACCTTTGTGCTTCCAGGCGCTAGAGGACAAATACCTCCACCTTCCTCTAATAGACCTAAGTGACAACCTTGAAGTGTTAATAAAGTCAGTAAAGTATTATCTTATCTTATCTTATCTTTATTACCGCATGTGAGTTTTGTTTATGAAATTATTTATGAAAAATAAACATATGGATTTTTTTTCATTTAACTTATAAAGTATAAAATTGTTATTGATTTCAAAATAATATTTCCTCAAATTGTGATGATTTTCTGGTTGAGTGACGTTCTTCCTTTCATGTTACTGATGGTTACTGGTAGGTGTTTCACAGAGAAATTGTTCCCTGGACGTCAAAATAAAAATATTTGAATTTGATAATTTGACAAGAAATTGATTGCCAAATTGAGGACTGTGTATCTCACTCTACCTATACCCCTAAAAGCAAAAGAAAAGCACTTTAAAGTTATGAATGACATCTACCCATCAAAGGAATTATTGAGGTTACGCTTTAATATTGAAGATAATGTTTGTACATTTTGTAAAGACGATACTTAAACTACAAACCATATATATTCTCATTTGAAAAAGTACACCGTTTTTGGGATAAAACTCTGGTGGATTAAAGAAAAGTTTCCATCATCAACAGTTTCTCTCTCAAGAGATGACATAACATTTGGTCTTCTTTTAGCTAACGAAAGGGATGAGCTTTGTGTCAGTGTTATTTTAGGTTTGGCCAAGTTCTTCATCCACAAACTCAGGATGCAAAAATGTCCTCCCAATATTACCTTCTTTAAATTGAATAATATAAAAAATATTTGAAACTTAAGTAAAAACCTAAAAGCCAAAAAATATACTGTTTCATGAATGATGTTCCCTTCGATTCATTCAGCTAAATACATATTGTATTCTCCTTGCCATTTTTCTTTTTCTTTCTTTGATTGTTCTCAAACCATACATTGTTTTCCACACGGCTTTACTCTTGTTACTCCTGCACCTATTTTGGTGTACGTTTCCTCATGCCAGTTAATAGTGACTGAAGTACAATTGAATTTCGCCATGTTTGTTTGTTGATATGTTTCCTTACACAATGAATTCAATAAAGGTTTTAAAAAATAATAAAATGTATTTTTCCAAACCCCTTATTCTGAGGGAGTGGGTTTGACGCGCGAACCGGAAATGTGCCCCAAATGAAACCGGAACCTGTTGCGCAGCCACATCTGGACTCGGTGCCCCGGTCACCTGACGTGACATCGGGCGTGACGTCCGGCACGTGACGTCAGCGCGCACGCCAACCTCGTGACCGGACGCAGGCTCGGAGGAGGAACATTGATGTTCGTCAAGTTAGCCGGAATCAGATGGGCAGATACCGACAGGGGATGTACCTCCAAAATAAAAGCGCCAGGATTCATGGCACATTGCGTTAGTTCCTGTTGAAGGTGAAACTCGAAGAAGAATTGAGGAGACGGAGAACATTGAAACTTCGGGTAAATAACTGGACGATTGACTTTTTCCCATTTCAATTGTTTCACATGTATTAGGTGGAAAAGAAGTTGTAGGCTGGTGTTTTACTGGGAAAGGGTCAAACCGGATGTGTTTCTCGGCCCTCGCTCGCCTGTAGCCTTGATGTCAAAAATGGCCATTGTCAGAATCCACGGACTCCCGTTGCCTTCCCGACCGAGCCGCCCCTCTTGCTAACGGAGCAGCGGCGAGCGATGCTCGGCGCGTCGAAGCGGGCCGGAACCGGAGCGACCGGCGGGCGATAGGCGTTTCGTCCCGGGAGGTTAGAGCGGCTGTGTCCGGCTGCAGCAGATGGGATCCTCCGCGTCTTTGGGGGGGGAAGGCGGAAGACTGCGCACCGACACACCGAGCCGACCGGGGATGCTAGAAGGCTACAGCCGCTAGTCAGCGCGCCATTTCCCGCGGGATGCGGGTGAACGGCGGCCGACTCACAAGGTAAACACTCACCGGGGTCGACCGGGCGGGGGCTTCTCCCCCGGCGGCGTCGTTTCTTCCCCTTCTAAACCCGGCAGCGCTCGCGGAGCGCCCACCCGAACCGCTGAGTGGCTAGTTAGCTCGCTAACTAGCTTGCAAGCTAGCGCTAGCTTAGAACGACGTCGGCGGAGTGTTTGACAGGCGCTCGCGCGGAGCGACGCGACACCGGAACCGGGACGGCGGGGCGGACTCGCCCGCGCGCGACAGGAAGTGCGTCCGGTGCGGCGGCGGCGGGCGCGGACGCGAACCGTCCGGTGGACGGACACTTTGTGCCGAACCGGTCCGCGGGCGGGACGTCTCTTTCCCCCCAACGGCTTTTGACGTTTTAATTTATTAATTTATTTTTTTTTGTCATTTATTTTTCTATCTAACGGTGACAAGGACCCGGATGAAGCGCGCCACCATCTGGAATCCACGTGCGCGCACACTCTCACGCACGCGCAGTCGTCAGAGATCCGATTGGGTCCTGATCGAACCCTTATCGATGGGGCACTTTTAAAAAGTCAGTCCATTCGAAGTCGCACCGAGGTCACCTGGAAGTGACGTCTTTCCACTTTTCCGAGCTGATTGGCCGTCCCGCCGTGATGTCACCGCACCACCGACCTCTGGTTCCCAGAAGTGGCTGACGGCGTGCGCCGCCGTGTTTTTCAGGATCTGAGGACAGCCGGCGAAGACTCGAACCCCAACGCGAAGCGTCGGCGTGCGGGGGAGGGCGGGCGGCGCCTGAACTGAGACGCCTCACACTCGCTCCGACGCGGCGCCGCCCAGGATGGCGAGCCGCAGGAAGTCCACCACGCCCTGCATGGTCCCGCCCCGCGACCCCGCCGACTCGGACCAGGACATGGAGGATGTGACGGAGGCGACGGAGCCCGGGGACGGTGGCGAGGCGGCGGACAACGGCGACGACCCGGGGCCGGATGTGGCGGACCACTGCGCCGACTGGACCTCGGCGGAGGGCGGGTACGAGTGCAAGTACTGCACCTTCCAGACGTCGGAGATGAACCTGTTCACGGCGCACGTAGACGCCGAGCACCCCGACGTGGTCACAAACACCTCCTACGTCTGCGTGGAGTGCGACTACCACACCAAGAGGTAAGGGGCGCCGCCCGACGAGAAGTAGAGAAGACGATCGTGTCATCGTTGCCGCTCTCCTGCTCTTCTTCTCTTCCACTGACCTGCGGCGTGTGTTGCAGCTACGACACCCTGCTGGCCCATAACGCCCGTCTTCACCCGGGCGAGGACAACTTCACGCGCACCATGGCGAGGAGGAACAACGAGACCATCGTCCAGCAGACGGTCAACGACCTCACCTTCGACGGCAGCTTCGTCAAGATGGAGGACGGCGAGCCGGACGAGACGGCGCGCCGCGGCATCGCCCTCAGCAAGACGCCCATCATGAGGATCCGGAGCCGGCCCGAGCCCAAGAAGTTCACCGCCTCCCACAAGATGGCCATCAACGACGTCATCAAAGTGGAGAGCGGCGAGGAGGAGGAGGACGAGGAGAACGTGGAGCTGCCGGCGCTGTCGCCCGCCCCGGCGGCGCCCGCCGCCACAGCCGCGCGCCTGATTCCCGTCTCAGCTCCGCTGCAGGTCCAGACGGTCCCGCAGAGCATCGTGGTAAACAGCCCCAACGTGCTGCAGATCAAAGGGGGGTCGGGCGGCGGTGGCGGCGGCGTGCTGCCGCCGGGGACACTGGCGCAGGTGCTGTCGGCGCTGCAGTCACAGCACGGCGGCGGCGCCCAGACACAGCTCCTCATCCCCGTCAGCAGCATCCCCACCTACAACACCGCCATGGACAACAACGTCCTGCTGGTCAGCGCTTACAACAGGTAGGGGGGCGGGGCCTAACGCGCGACTTCCTGAGAGAAGGCCGACGACTTTGACGCGCCTCTGCCGGGTCCCTCCAGGTTCCCCTACCCGTCGGTGTCGGAGATCGTGGGTCTGTCGTCGCAGACCAAGTTCAGCGAGGAGCAGATCAAGGTGTGGTTCTCGGCGCAGCGGCTGAAACACGGCGTCAGCTGGACGCCAGAGGAGGTGGGTGTGTGTGTGTGGAGAACACGTAGAAGCTGCCGGAGCTCCTCCCCTGACGTTCTCACACGTGGTTGTTCCTGCAGGTGGAGGAGGCGCGGAGGAAGAAGTTCAACGGCACGGTGCAGACCGTCCCGCCCACCATCACTGTCATCCCCGCCAACATCGCCGCCGCCGCCAATGGCCTGCAGTCCATCTTCCAGACGTGCCAGATAGTGGGCCAGCCGGGGCTGGTCCTCACGCAGGTCGCCGGCGGCGGTGGCGGCGGCACCGTCCCCGTTGCCTCGCCTATCACGCTGACGGTCGCCGGCGTCCCTGGCAACCAGCCCAAGGCCGCCGAGCCGTCCACGTCCGAGTCCAAGACAGAGTTGTCGGCGTCGGCTTTCGAGGCGTCGTCCTCCAAGCCCAAGAAGTCCAAGGAGCAGCTGGCGGAGCTGAAGGCGAGCTACGGCCGCCGCCAGTTCGCCACCGAGGCGGAGATCTCGCGGCTCATGCAGGTCACCAAGCTGTCCAAGCGCGCCATTAAGAAGTGGTTCAGCGACACGCGCTACAACCAGAGGAACTCGCGGGACCACCACGGCGTCCCGCTCTTTGAGACGCCGTCGGGCCGGGCGGCGCCGGGCAGCAGAGCGGCGAGGAATCACAGCGGCAGCCTCAGCGAGGGCAGCGAGCCGGCCGCCACCGCCGCCACCATTGTCATCGACTCCAGCGACGACGCCAGCGACGCCTCTCCGACTTCCGCCGGCCTCCTGGGACTCCCCCACACGCCCCGCGTCAAGTTCCGCCACGCCTTCCCCGATTTCACGCCGCAGAAGTTCAAGGAGAAGACGGCAGAGCAGCTCCTGGAGCTGGAGGCCAGCTTCCAGACGTCGGACACGCCGTCGGACGAGGAGCTGAGCCGCCTGCGGGCGCAGACCAAGCTGACGCGCCGCGAGGTGGACGCCTGGTTCATCGAGAGGCGCAAGGCAGCCAAGCACGACGACGGGGACGCCGAGCCGGCGCCGCCGTCCTCCTCCCAGGCGCCGCTGCCCCCCGGCCGCAGGATTCTGAAGAAGACCCCCGAGCAGCTCCAGATCCTGAGGAGGACCTTCCTGCGCTCGCAGTGGCCGACCGCGGAGGAGTACGACCGCGTGGCGGAGGAGAGCGGCCTGCCCCGGGCATACGTGGTCAACTGGTTCGGAGACACGCGCTACGCCTGCAAGAACAGCAGCCTGAAGTGGTACAACCTCCACCTCAGGGGGAAGGTAGGTGTCCTCGTCCGGGGACGCCGGGGTCGAGGCGGCGCCGGGTCCTGACGGTGTGCTGTCTGATGCAGGGGGAGGAGAGCCTCAACGGCGGGGCCAAGAAGAAGTCCAGGAAGCGTTTCCGCGGCTGGTCCAGGAGGCCGCGCCGGCCGTACCCCAGCAAGCGCTCGCCGCGGGAGGGCGCCGCCCCCGTCAAGGTCAGCGCCCGGGGCTCGGGGTTTGTTCGCGTTTTCAAAAGTCGCCATCGGGTCCCCCGCTGGCCGCAGGTGGAACTGCACCCGCCGAACTGCCTCTGGGGGGGGGGGAGTGTCAGAACTCCTGAAGGCCTCCGGTGTGACGGCCATCGGACGGCCTCGTGACCTCCTTAGGATGTCCACATGACGTCTCACCGATGTACACTTGACATGTCAGACATGAATTTGTCGCATTTTCAAGGTAAATTCATACACTTTGATGTGACCTCGATTTCCCTTTGGTGCTTATTTGGCATCCCTATGACTCGCGACATGTTGCAAAAGTATTCCTGACCTATAAGGTATAGATGAACACCAGGAGTACTTGTACCTCCGCTACTCGTCGTACATGTTGCCATCGCTACCGAAGCGCTCGGGCCAGAATCTGCTGGTCGTAGGCGATAACGACCGCTATGTCATGTGACCGTCAAGGACCGGCTGTCACCGGACAAGAGGTCTTGAAGATCGTGTACTGCGTGCGGTACCCGTTGGCTCCGCTGCAGTACAATTCAAATACCTCGGTGTCCCCCGCTGATCAGAGGTTTCTCCGCCCCCTCAGGTGAAGTCGGGCACGGCCTTCCTGAAGGAGTACTACCTCAAGCACCGGGTCCTGAACGAGAAGGACCTGGACGAGCTGGTGGCCAAGTCCAGCATGAGCTATGAGCGCGTGAGGGACTGGTTCTCCCAGACGGCCAGCAGGGCGGCGCTGGGCCGGGAGCCCTTCAGCGAGGAGGAGGAGGAGCGGGAGGCGGAGATGGAGGTGAAGGAGCAAGGAGAGGAGGAGGAGGAGGAGGAAGAGGAGGAGGAGGAGGAGGAGGAGAAGGTACGGGAAGCCGGCATCCAGGAGGAAGCGGAAGGTCTTAGCCAATCGCAGCCTGAGGAGCAGGAGGAGCAGACATGAACAGGAGGTGAGGAGGGGCACATTCAGGACACAAGTACTACTTCTTTACTCCAAAGTACTTTGAAAGATATGCATGAACTGGTTTATTATTCAGGTAGTAGGCTCACTCACTACATGCAGCTGCTCAGTACTTTGTACAATGTACTCCGTCAATACTTCAAGTACTTACTTACCACATACTCAGTCCGGCCCTACATACTCACTGTGTACTCATTCTTAGATACTCCACCTACTCAGAGTACTCAGCTTCGTCATCTTGTACTCAATTGGTACTTTGCCTCAAACTGACGCCTGTACTGGATACTCTACAGGATGAGTACTTGGCAAATACTTCTTCTCTGCGTACTCTGTTCATACTCCGTGCATACTACAAACTGACTCATGTACTCAGTCATTACGTATTGGTCATTCTACTCGGTGAGTACTCAGCCACTGTGTATGCAATCGATACTTTGTCTCAAACGTACCAGCGTACTTGTCACTGTACTTAGTGAGTATTCGACTCAGTACTTACTCACTGTGTACTATGTTCATACTCATACTTGAACTGACTCATGTACTAAGCCACTACATACTTATTACTCTACTTGGTGAGTACTCCGCCAAGTACTTAGTCACTGTGTCCTTTTTCTCTCTGTACTCGGCCACTTTCTACGTACTCTGTATGTACTCAGAGTAGTACTCGGTAACTGAATACTCTGTTCATACTCCAAACCTGCAAACCGACTCGGTGTGTACTCTGCTCAGTACATAGTACTACGTCGCCGCTCAGCCTCGATGTATGCACTCGGACGTGTCCGTGTGTTTAAATCTCCCCGTTGCCACGGTGACCAGCATCCTGCGTCACTATGGCAACCCAGTCCTCAGCCTCCCGCGGGGACATATTCACGAGGTGTCCTTCTCTCTGAACGCCGCAGGACGAGCGCCGCTGCCGCATCCTGGACGAGGAGCCATCAGCGTTCCTCAGCCGGACGTTCAGAGGACCTTCAGCGGCTGAGGAGCCTCCTCTCCTCTCCTCCTCTCCTCCTCTTCCTCTCCTCCTCCTCCTCCAGGGAAAGACAAAGACAAACCAGCCTGCTTTTGTTGTGGCGGGGCTTTTCAAATCCACCTTTCCTGTCGGGTTCAGGAAGTGTTTGTATAAACTCACCAGAAGAGGACACCGCTCGTCTCAGACTTTTTTTTTTCTTTTTTTTTTGTAAGGGAACCCGCCTTTAGGTTCTCGACGCCATCCTCCACTAGGGGGCGGAGTCGGTGCCCCTGTGGCCCCGCCCCCTCCCCGCTCAGACAACCCTTTTTTTATAAAACCAGTTTTTAGTTTTGTAACAGAAATGATGAGAACCTTGAACGCGCCTCCGAGCAGGGACATCACGCAGGAGCCCGTGGGGGCGGAGCCAGTGGGGGGGAGGGGCGGAGCCTGAAGGACATCAGAGTACTCGGATACTTCGGTCAGGATCCGAGGTGCCACCCATGGGTGGTGGAGGTTCCAGAGGAAACCTCGCACACGTCCAGTGGTTTCAGTGGGTGGAGCTCCAGCGTCCACCTCCTCCTGAAGGTCACCCCTACAGTTCCCCGCTCCGCCACCAGGCGGCGCCCCAGTCTCAG
Source organism: Fistularia tabacaria (assembly GCA_901007705.1). Classification (NCBI taxonomy): domain Eukaryota; kingdom Metazoa; phylum Chordata; class Actinopteri; order Syngnathiformes; family Fistulariidae; genus Fistularia; species Fistularia tabacaria. The sequence goes on along the minus strand of CAAKHD010005069.1, from coordinate 12,302 downwards.
CGAAATCATGTGACCCGGACTCT